>CM076578.1:537753825-537800308 GCA_034641835.2 Pinus albicaulis | reverse complement strand
GGTTAACACCTAAAATTTCCAGGGAAATCAATCCAGTACATTGTTTTAAACATTTAACACTATATCTAATGGTTGAATTATAAATGTAGGTTTCTTTAAAAAAATGAAGCACTTCTCTCGACATTTTTCCTAGTCTTCCATCATAGACTACTATATAATACAAAGAAATAAATACTACAAAGAACTAGATTAAAAATGAAACATGCTTAAATAAACATAATAGCTTCAAGGTATGTTACCCCCTCTATCGTAGTCCTTGTATGCAAGGAAAGATATGTGCTATGGCCATTTTTTTTCTTTGTAAGAAGTTCCATCATGGAAAACACATTTAAATTTTACTTCAATTTGATCTTCCGGCAACCCAAAATCAAGTCCAAGAAGATAATTCAAGGCTACAACACCATGTGCACCTGCATGTTTGTTCAATGGCATTATGTATTATGAGTATCTAGTAATCAAGAAAGAATAGTTAACTAGCTCATGCATGAATCTAAATAGCGCATACCGCAAATATTAACAATCTATGTGGGTTTTTTTGATGTAATGGAAAACATGTGATGTAATCTAGATAGCACATACAAAGAGGATATGCAATAGAAATCATGTGATATAAATATCAATGTGAAAATTGTGATAGATGAAAATCATGGAAATGGATTTCTTAAAATTCCAATACATATCCAAATATTTAGTTATTTGGTCTCTTTGTCATGTGAGAAAAACTGGATTCTTGAACCCAAGGCAATATCTCATCATCTAATTTAACACTTGAAGTTAGGACCCAATTTTTTTGTCACCCCGGTTTTCGATTTCCTCTACTTTTCTCTTTACCTCAATAAAAGAAATGACTATTGTCAACTCTGCGTTGTTGTCATCACAAGGATATAACCCTATTCAAGTGATTGAGGAGATGGAGAGTACTCCCTCGCATTTCCTCAACCTCCATATGTGTAGGCCCCCGGTGGATATCATGTTAATCAAGTTGCCACTTTCATGTCATCCTATCCAAAGAGAGAATCCACCCCGAACGCCACCGAGAAAGACTAAGTGATGAGCGAAAAGTGGCTACCAAAGGCTAGCGAGGATGGGATCCAAACTCAAATTGACAAAGTGAGCAAGACCACGAACAAGAATTCCTAGCATATAAACCCACCGCCTTTGGAAAATATAGTGAAATACCCGTAGAGTTGACCAGGGACAACTTCTTCTCTATAATGACAATTTTCTTGCATTGGTCCATCACCAATTGAATCATATACCCACTCCTACCATTATAGTCCTACTTAAATATTACCCTTGAAGGAGGTAAGAAACATCAAGTTTTGTAGTTGGAAGGTGAGCCATAATGGCTCCAAGCCTCCACCACTCTCTTACTCGTCTCCCCATAGCTCTCAAGCATGTCAAAAATCTATTATATTTGTACTTCCTCCAGAAAATATTGATAATCCTTTTATTTTCTCCCAAATAACTCCATTTGGGGATTAATATAGTCATGATTATTATAATATCCCTTTTTACTTTTTTTTCACCTCAACACTTCTTTGCCTAGACAACACACCTTTCAATATTTGAACTTTACCTAATTTCAAATAATATTAATTACTTTACATATGTATTTCATAGCCTTCATATCACTTAATTTTACAAACTTAATATTTTATTAAACCCAGGGTCATGAATAGGAGTTGTTTATTTTACACCTAGATCTTATATTTTCCTTTAAATTATATTAATATAATAACCCGCAAAGAAAAGACAGGACCATTGAATGGAACTGTGTACAACTATGTTATCTCACCATTAAATGGGAGCATACAAGTAACTTTGTTATCTCCCCATTAAATGGGATCATACAAGTGAGGTCATTGTTTATTATTGAATAATAATTCCTATTTTTGAAAAGTGACTCGTAAAGAAAAGTGGGTATTATACATCATGTGATTCTTTAGAGGGAGGTTAGTATTAAAAGTTATTTTATCACTCATTTCAACATTGTAATAATCCATTGATGTACTTTTGTGGTCATTATTTGCACATTAATAAAAAATTCCTTATCTTATCTATCTTCCTAAAGTGTTTATTTTGATGAATTGTTGTTCTTCTATATTGCTTAGTTTAGGTTCTCTTTCAAATGTCATTTCCCTTTATTTTTTTTATTGTATTTTTCTTCCATGACAGTGAGTGATAATTGTTTTAAAATTCAACACAGCTTTCTTTCTTCTTCATAAATTCACCGTTGTCATTACCAACTTTTTTTCCTCCTCTAAAGGTCAGAATAAATCGAGTTTCTCTTTCAAAACAATTGTTATTTAGCCAAGTATCAAAAGTAGTTAGTGTTGCGACCTCTCTCTAGTGTTATTTTTTTTGCACTCGTTTGAAATGGGATATTCTCATGCAGGGAGCATCCGACTTTCGGGGTAGACAAAACAACAGCGAGGTTTTTGTCTCTTGGTGATGTGACACTTTGACATGTCTTTGAACCTGTAAATGTTTAAATTGTTTTTAGATGACTGTTTACAGGTAGAGAGTTTTTTTTTTTTTTTCAGTAGGATAACTGACTCTTTTTTTTTTTTTTAATTCTTGTTAAGAATCGGTAGGAGGGTTATTTGGCTACTTTAATTTTGTTAGTTGACAAAAGAAAAATGGAAAATAATGGTTAAAGTGTAACTGACAATATAACAGTTACCAACTGGTAACTACTTTGTCCTCCACGGAGATAAAAAAAGGAAAGAGTTGTATTTTACGGGGGTTCTGCAAATTGTCAAGAAAAGGAAGAGAAATAAAACAAGTAGAATATTTGTTCCGCAAACCATCTTTGTTTGTTTTTGAGCATCAAAACTTGCTTACAGAATAGTATGAATTGCACTAACAATTTATTAATATGGACCTACAGTAACAATCATTTGTAATTTTTTTTTTTCCCTCATGCAAAGAGAACTGCTACGGTAGTGCAGGAAAGCAGCAATTACAAATTGTTCCAGCAAGACAGAGGTGTTACAGATTGATGAAGAATCGACAAAACATCACGAACAAGTAGACGTGGAAACAGGAGGCGAATAGTAATTAAATGCATGTAGAAAATCTAATCTACAGGTAACAATCATTACACTATTTCTTTCTGAGCAAACTGATAAACGATGATAGAAGTTTCTTTCCGAATAGATTAACCAGTCAAATAAGAGTCCAGTCCTTAACAGCCTTCTTGGTTACATTACAAAAAAAAAACAAATATTCGAAACAAGAATTGCAGTTAGGGTTTTAACCAAAACCCTTAGATTACAGATGTCGAAGTTCTAAACAACTATTAAGTTACAGGCAGGGTTTCTTCAAAAACCAGGAAAAAGAACCTGTATACAATTTCATTTAGAGCAACCAGTCTAAAAACAAAGGGAAAGCATAGCAGAGAAATACATAGTAAACTCCAATTTGCTATAGCCAAGATTCTGAGAAGTATTGGAGCGAAATTTCCTGTGTAACCTAAACAAACTACAACATAAAAGGAAAGGCCGAAACGTGGATTGATTCTACCCATTGGAAATCGAAGAACGAAGGCAACCCAAGACCGAGGACTGGATCGCCAAGAAAGCCAAGTTACCTGCACAGAAAAGAAAACTACGTCAACCCAGAGTTCCATATGGCAGATTCATGGTAATTGAAGAATGAGAAAGGGGTTCTACATTACTACCTTGCGGGGAGACAAAACACGTCGATTCTTCGCTGAACCAGACTGCTACTAAGAAAGTTGACCAGACCTGCTCAGGAGGAGCTCAAAGGTCAAAGTGAGAAGGAGAAACTGAATCATGGAGGAATGACTTACCAATTCGAGCGTCGGACGAAGCTGAACTAACCAGTGAGGTATCACAAGTTAAAACCACCTGTACACAGTTGAAAAACGAAATTACTAGTGACGGAGGAAAAGCACAGAAGAACACAAATAGTGAAATCAGTGGTTTAAAAAGAACAAACAATTACAGTGGAAAGATATCGACCCTGGCGAGAAAGCTGAACAGTTTAACGTTAATATCACCGATACCAGTTCGCCGTTGAAGGCCAGACACAGTGGAAACCGGAATTTACAGGCAAAGTTCTCAGAAGGATCACAGAGGTGAAACCCTCACGCAGAGTCACGGAGCAGAATGCAAATGACCGCTAAAGTGAACTGACACCGAGCAATAGGGCGAGAAAACCGAGTGACACGACGATCGGACTGAAACAATTACGGTGGAATTAATTGCGAATCACCAAAGGCATTGTAACAAATCCTACGGAGGTTGTAAGCCCGAGGATTATTATTGATTATAATAACCATAGTACGACGTGTAACAATCCAGGGATTCAATAATAAGCCACATAATACCACGAAATTGACACTTGCGTATTCAGCTTTTATTTGTTACAGCAGTTGACTTTGGTTGTGGGCTGGAGTACCCATCAAAGTGGTATCAGAGCTTTAGGTTGTGGTTAGGCGAATATGGAGGTTGGTAGACGAGGACGAGGAAGAGGGAGAGCAATTCGCATAGTAGCAGAAGAGGGGCTGAGAGAGGAGATTCAAATTTTGAATGAGCGATTAGCAGCAGTAGAGGCTGGAAGGAGGAGAGACCCCGCAGGAGGGGATGACAATAACGAAGAGGTTGCAGAACCGGAAGATGGTTTTGAAGGGGAGGCACCTGAACTCCGATTATTGAGGTCAGTTTTGTTATCCAGTCATAAGCCAAAACATGAACTTTCTACTTATGACAGGAGTTTGTCAGCAGATGTGTTGCTGGATTGGCTTAGTGAAGTGAACAAATATTTTGATTTTGAAGAGATCAGTGAAGACAAGAGGGTGAAGTTCGCTGCCACCAAGTTGAAAGGACATGCGTCCTTGTGGTGGGACAACGTTCAGGCAGAAAGGAAAAGGCTAAATAAACAGCCTATCAAGAAGTGGGCCAGAATGGAGGCCAAGCTGAAAGAAAAGTTTCTTCCTAAAGATTATCAAATTATGTTGTACAGGCAAGTACAGAACTTGAGGCAAAGGGGTGTAGCAGTCAAAGAGTATACAAAATAATTTTATAAGTTGAATTTGAGGGAAGGATATATAGAAGATACCCCAGAAAAAATAGCAAGGTTTGTAAATGGATTGAGAGGGGAGATACTCGACGAAATCAGTATTCTCTCACCCAGAACTTTAGATGAGGCATATGAGTGTGCCTTGAAGGCGGAAGAGAAAATAATCAGGAAGCAGAATTCCATGAGAGGAGGTGGATCTGGCAGAGGAAAGGGGAAGGCTTTTGGCAGAGGTAGAGGTACAGGTTCCAATGAGGAAGGCAGCAGTTCCAAATCTGCAGGAACAGCAGAAAAGGACAGTAGCACTAGAGGGGGACGACCATACCAGCGAGGGAGAGGCAATGGTCAGGGCAGAGGAGCTGTCCAGTGCTATCGGTGCCACAAGTGGGGGCACAAGTCGTATGAATGTCCTGAAGGAGAACCAGCAGGTGGGAGAGGAGCTTATGTTGCCCAAACGGAGGAAGCGGAAGCACTGCCCTAGGAAGTGGAAAATGCACCAGAGACAGGGGAAGCCTTGGTACTGAACAAGGTGTTGATAAAACCAGCAAAGGAAATTGTGGAACTGGATCAAAGAAAGGCCTTGTTCCGGATAGTTTGCAAGTCACAGGGTAAGTGCTGCAAACTGATAATTAACAGCGGAAGTACCGATAATTTGGTGGCCACGGAAATGGTGGAGAAATTGGGACTGAAAAGGCTGAAGCATCCCACTCCTTACAAAGTGTCGTGGCTGCAAAAGGGGCATCAACTGTTAGTGGACGAACAATGTGAAGTAGAATTTTAGATAGGCAGATACAAGGATAAAATTATCTGCGACATTATGCCAATGGATGTCTGTCATATACTGTTAGGGAGGCCCTGGCAGCATGACAAAAAAGTAGTTCACGATGGAAAGACAAACTGTTACAAGTTTGTCAAAGATGGGATAAAGCACACGCTTGTTCCCATCAAGGAGGAAAATATAGCAGAAGCTAGTGGAGTGAAGACATTACTTATGGATGGAAAAGAGTTTTTGAAACAGATTGAAGATAATGATGTTAATTTTATTGTTGTAAGGAGACCGACAGTGGTACTGCACACAAAGATCGCAGATCTGCCAAAGGAGATCCAGGATATGTTGCAGGACTTTGGCGATATCATAGTAGATGACTTACCTGACGAATTGCCACCTAAGAGAAGCATCAACCACTGTATTGATTTTATACCAGGAGCTAGCTTACCAAATAAGGTATCTTATCATATGAGTCCGAAGGATAATGAAGAAATTCGGAAGCAGGTGCAGGAATTACTTAATAAGGGGCTGATCAGGGAGAGTATGAGTCCCTATACAGTTCCGACAGTTTTAGCTCCTAAAAAAGGTGGCGAATGGTGAATGTGCACAGACTCAAGAGCTATTAAAAAGATTACGATCAGGTACAGGTTTCCATTGCCGCGAATGGATGACATGATGGATTATTTAAGTGGGGCAGCATATTTTTCGAAGATTGACTTGAAGAGTGGATACCACCAGATCCGAATTCGGGAAGGAGATGAATGGAAGACAACTTTCAAGACGAATGAAGGGTTGTACGAATGGCTGGTGATGCCATTTGGATTGAGTAATGCCCCTAGTACTTTTATGCGCCTAATGAACGAAGTGCTGAAGGAGTTCACTGGGAAATTTGTGATTGTTTATTTGGATGACATTTTGATTTTCAGCAAAACAAAGGAGGAACACTTCCGACATGTTCGAAGTGTATTGAGAAGATTGTAGCAGAACAAGCTGCTCATAAATTTGAAAAAGTGTACTTTTTTCAACGGGAATTAGTTTATCTGGGTTTCGTGATTGCAGAAAATGAGTTAAAGATGGACCCAGAGAAGATTGCAGCTATAGTGAACTGGCCATCCCCAAAAAAATTGTTCGAGGTTCGAAGCTTTCATGGATTAGCAAGCTTTTACAGGAAATTTATCAAAGATTTTAGTGGGATCTGCGCACCCATGTTGGACACAATTAAGAAGGAAAATCAGCCTTTTTGCTGGACTGAAGCAGCAGAGAACAATTTTCAGACTTTAAAGAATAAGATCACGGAGAGACCGATTTTGAGACTACCAGATTTCAACAAACTTTTCAAGTTCGTTGTGATGCCAGCGGTACAGCCATTGGGGTAGTACTTAGCCAGGAGGACAGACTAGTTTCTTATTTAAGTGAGAAACTGAACGAAAGTATGCAGAAGTATTCATCTTATGACAAGGAATTTTATGCGGTCGTTCAAGATTTGAAGCATTGGAGGCACTATTTACTAGGTAATGAGTTCGTTTTATTTTTTGATAATTCTGCCTTACAGTATGTTATGCAGCAGCATAAGTTGAATCATAAGCATGCAGAGTGGGTGGAATATCTGTAGAGCTTTACATTTGTATTGAAACATATTAGCGGGCAGTCCAACAAGGTGGCAGATGCGTTGAGTAGAAGAGCTTTGCTCTTACAGGAGAGCATGGTGCAGGTGCTGGGTTTTGAGCATTTGAAGGATTGATATCAGATAGATACAAATTTTAAGGAGGCCCATGAGGCATGTCAAAACCCTTTGCTGCGGAATAATAGTCCATGGTTGGACTATAATCTGCAAGAAGGATTGTTATTTAGGAAAGGACAGTTGTGCATTCCCGACTGT
Source organism: Pinus albicaulis (assembly GCA_034641835.2). Lineage (NCBI taxonomy): Eukaryota > Viridiplantae > Streptophyta > Pinopsida > Pinales > Pinaceae > Pinus > Pinus albicaulis. The sequence goes on along the minus strand of CM076578.1, from coordinate 537,792,614 downwards.
TCAATGCGGGAGAACATTATTCGGGAGAAGCACAGTGGAGGTCTAGCCGGACATTTAGGCATAGACAAAACATTATCTTAGATAGGGCATTTTTATTACTGGCCAAAGCTACGACGGGACGTGCAGAGGTATGTAAACAGATGTAAAATGTGTCAGTTAGCAAAAGGTCACAGTCAGAATGCAGGACTTTATACGCCATTGCCCATACCGAGTAGGCCGTGGGACTCAGTCAGTTTGGACTTTGTCTTAGGTTTGCCTAGGACACAGCGAGGGTTTGATTCAGTAATGGTGGTGGTGGATAGGTTTTCGAAGATGGCGCATTTTATACCTTTTCGAAAAACCAGTGATGCTACTCACGTAGCCCACTTGTTTTTCACGGAGATTGTTAGATTGCATGGCTTGCCGAGGTCCATTATTTCTGACAGGGACGTACGGTTCACAACACACTTCTGGCGTACCTTGTGGAAAAATTTGGACACCCAATTCGCTTATCACCCACAGACCGATGGGAAAATAGAGGTGGTGAACAGGAGTTTGGGGAACCTGCTACGAAGTTTGATAGGAGGAAATTCGCGAATGTGGGATCACGTACTTGCCCAGGCGGAATTTGCATACAAAGACTCTCCAAATCGCAGCACGGGTTACAGTCCTTTTCAGGTTCTGTATGGCATGCATCCTCGCGGAGTGCATGAGCTGCGGGATTTGGGGAAACTCAAAAAAAGAAGCGCAGATGGAGAAGATTTCGCTCAAGCGATGAGTGATCTACATGAGCAGGTGAAGTCGAAGTTACGGGATAGCAGTCAAAGATACAAACAGCAGGCAGACTTAAAAAGGTGGGAAGTACAATTCAATGTTGGGGACGAGGTAATTGCTCACTTGCACAAGGAACGTTTCCCAAAAGGGGAATATAGCAAATTGAAGTTTAAAAATATTGGTCCCTGTAAAATTCTTCGCAAGTTTTCTGCCAATGCCTACGAAATACAGTTGCCACCAGGAATAGGCATTTCACCCATTTTTAACGTGGCAGATCTGTTTCCTTACACTGCCAGTCCTGAGGACGACAGAGCAGCAAGGCCAGAACGGGACACCCAAGTTGGCAAGGATTTTTGGTTGAGGCAGATGCCTGCAGCGCAGCCCCTTGAGATCGAGGGTATCCTCTACACACAAGTAGCCAAGAAAACGCGCCAGAAAGAATACTTACAGTATTTGGTCAAGTGGAAGAACCGTCCCCTTGAGGACAGTTCCTGGCTTGACGTAACACAGATCCAGAAAGCTTCGGCTATTCCGGACGATCCTGCTGAACAGAGCTGCACCTCAGCACCCGGAGCCCGGGCGCGGAGCATCCGACTCAGGGTAGAAAAAACAATAGCAGGTTTTGTCTCTTGGTGATGTGACACTTTCACAGGTCTTTGAACCTGTAAATGTTTAAATTGTTTTTAGATGACTGTTTACAAGTAAAGAGGTTTTTTTTAGTAGGATAACTGACTCTTTTTTTTTTTTTTTTTTTAATTCTTTTTAAGAATCGGTAGGAGGGTTATTTGGCTACTTTAATTTTGTTAGTTGACAAAAGAAAAATGGAAAATAATGGTTAAAGTGTAACTGACAGTATAACAATTACCAATTGGTAACTACTTTGTCCTCCACGGAGATACAAAAAGGAAAGAGTTGTATTTTACGGGGGTTCTGCAAATTGTCAAGAAAAGGAAGAGAAATAAAAAAAGTAGAATATTTGTTCCGCAAGCCATCTGTGTTTGTTTTTGAGCGTCAAAACTTGCTTACAAAATAGTATGAATTACACTGACAATTTATTAATATTGACCTACAGTGACAATCATTTGTAATCTTTTTTTTTCCCTCATGCAAAGAGAACTGCTACGGTAGTTTAGGAAAGCAGCAATTACAAATTGTTCCAGCAAGACAGAGGTGTTACAGATTGATGAAGAATCGACAAAACATCACGAACAAGTAGACGTGGAAACAGGAGGTGAATAGTAATTAAATGCATGGAGAAAATCTAATCTACACGTAACAATCATTACACTATTTCTTTCTAAGCAAACTGATAAACGCTGATAGAAGTTTCTTTCCGAATAGATTAACCAGTCAAATAAGAGTCCAGTCCTTAACGACCTTCTTGGTTACATTACAAAAAAAAAACAAATATTTGAAACAAGAATTGCAGTTAGGGTTTTAACCAAAACCCTTAGATTACAGATGCCGAAGTTCTAAACAACTATTAAGTTACAGGCAGGGTTTCTTCAAAAACCAGGAAAAAGAACCTGTATACAATTTCATTCAGAGCAACCAGTCTGAAAACAAAGGGAAAGCATAGCAGAGAAATACATAGTAAACTCCAATTTGCTACAGCCAAGATTCTGAGAAGTATTGGAGCGAAATTGCCTGTGTAACCTAAACAAACTATGGCATAAAAGGAAAGGCCGAAACGTGGATTGATTCTACCCGTTGGAAATTGAAGAACGAAGGCAACCCAAGACCGAGGACTGGATCGCCAAGAAAGCCAAGTTACCTGCACAGAAAAGAAAACTACATCAACCCAGAATTCCATATGGCAGATTCATGGTAATTGAAGAATGAGAAAGGGGTTCTACATTACTACCTTGCGGGGAGACAGAACACGTCGATTCTTCGCTGAACCGGACTGCTACTAAGAAAGTAGACCAGACCTGCTCACGAGGATCTCAAAGGTCAGAGTGAGAAGGAGAAACCCGAGAAACTGAATCATGGAGGAATGACTTACCAATTCGAGCACCGGACGAAGCTGAACTAACCAGTGAGGTATCACAAGTTAAAACCACCTGTACATAGTTGAAAAGCGAAATCACTAGTGACAGAGGATAAGCACAGAAGAAAACAAATAACGAAAGTAGTGGTTTAAAAGGAACAAGCAGTTACGGAGGTCAGATATCGACCTGTCAAAGAAAGTTGAATAGTTTGCGGTCAACCATCCACTTAGATACTAGTTCGCGGGTCGAGAGCCGGACACGGTCGATCGGAACTTACGGGGCAAAGTTCTCGGAGAAGGATCCACCGGTGAAACCCTCATGATCACGGAGGCGAGAATGTAAATGGCCCTTAAAGTGAGCGATGCAGAAATAGGGCGGCAGGTGACACGAGGATTGGAGCTGAAACGGTACGGTGGAATTAATTTGAATCACGAAGGCATTGTAACAAATCCTACGGAGGTTGTAAGCCCGAGGATTATTATTGATTATAATAACCATATTGACGTGTAACAATCGAGGATTCAATAATAAGCCATGTAATACAACAAAATTGACACTTGCGTATTGACTTTAATTTGTTACAGCAGTTGACTTGGGTTGTGGTGGAGTACTTACATCATATTTTACTTTCCTCAAGAATTTAGTTTTATGGTGCAACAACATTATTCCTCAACACTATGAATTTTGGAGTGGTAGAAATATGCAGGTGGATGTCCTCGGAATATCTGTATGAATTCTTACTATATTTATTCTTTTGTATGAAATGAAAGGATTTTCCAGAACAATAGGGTTTCTTTCCACATAAACATTCATAATTTTCATCAGCAGAAGCATATGGGTGACCATGTGGCAGGAACAAATGCTTGAATATGACCACGTGGCAAGAAGAAATGCTTGAATATGACCATGTGGAAGGAATAAATGCTTGAATATTACATTGACTTACTTTGCAGCAGTCACAACATGCTATAGACATTCATAGGTAACAAACAATGTCAAATAGTCCAATAGAAACAAAATATAATATATGTGAAAATTTAATAAGTAAACAGTCCAATAGGAAAAAAAATATATAATATACGTGAAACATATGCACTCAAGAACACTAATATATATAAGACATAGGTGACATGACTATCCTAATACATCTACCTCTGCATACAAATTTTATGTGTAAATAATAGAAATTAGGTAAGTTACAAATAACTCATCATCACATTTTGTTTTGTTATCATCCTACGTCTTGGCATAGAATTTTATCACTCATTCAATGGTTCTCCTAAATATATTTCTTGCTTGTCAACATATAAATCTTCATGGGGAGAGACATGATTTGAGAGATAGAAATTGATGAGTTGAGTCCCACTTTGTATCTAAACCTTTCTTGAAAAAAACTGGGGAGCTAACTCCAACAATTGTCATTGAAAAATTTCATCCATTACTAACCCCAACAAAGCTAATAATTTCTCAAGAAATTAACTTTTTCAAGGAACTCTACTTAAGTGCATATTGCTGTTATGTCATCATCCTAATTGGCTCTAACCATTTCTCCCGTAAAGTCGAGAAACAATTGTTACACCACTCATAGAAATACCAAATTCGTCTTCTTTTGGATTTTTTCAATATGATTCCATCGAGTGTGACATCAAGTAGTATTAAATTCATTGTACCACTTGTCTACCACAAAATGGAATAACAATTTCCATTCGAACTATCAATTTATTAATCCAAAAAATGGAAGAATTTATGTTCACTTCTCTCTACATTCAACATGGCCTCACAAAATAGCATAAACGGGATCATATTCAACAACCACTCTAAGTATGGATCTAACATGATCCAAAAGAATCAAATTTGGCTCAAATTTCTATGCAACAAAATGGAATTAACTAGATCATATTAAAAACCCACTTTAAATATCATTCTAATATGAGCCGAAAGGATCAAATTTGGCTCAAATTTTTGTGCAAACATTTTTTAGAGAGCAAAACACAATGTTTTATTTTTCATATGTAGGCTTAGAATGCATTCCATCCACTAGATCCCAAGCAAGAATTGGAACACGTGCAAAAAGTTTTAGCAAGTTTCTCTTCACATTTCAAACAAATTTGAATCAAAATGGATACAAAATAAATCTTTAGCAAGTTTTTCTTCACATTTCAAAAAAATTTGAATAAAAATGGATACAAGATAAATCTGAACATATGGGAATGGTAGACACCAAAAATTTAGAACAACAATCACATATAGGACTTGTTATGTATTCAAAATGGGGAAAAGTGAATGGCTAAACTATTAAGTTTCATATCTAAGACATACAAGGTTGCATGGTAAGTATTCTCTCATTTCTTAAAACTTACACATTACAAGGTAGGTAAATGAAATACAACTGCTAGTAATATATGACTTCTTCAATAAGAATTCCTTTGGAGCATGACTTATTATTCCATCTTGTTGCAAAGTGAAATATCTTGAAAGAGAAAAACATAAGGCATAAATTCACTAGATGACTAATGGTATATTTAAAACTTCATTATAAAACCTTCTAGCTTTCCTTCTTGATCAGGGATTTGTTCTTTCGTATTGATCAGGGTAGGTTCATTGTTTGTACTCTGCATTGGAAAGGTTTTCCAATCAAGAGATTTCTTTAAAATGTAAAAAAATATTATATTATATATATTTTTAATCACACTTGACTGCTGAACGTCTAGATGTTATGTTCAGACTCTAAACATTTTTTTGTATATTAGATTTTTGTCAACGGAGGTAAAATTGGAATAGCAAACCCAACGTGTTGTATATTAAATTATTGTTAACAGATTTAAAAATGGAACACCAAACCAAATCTGTTGTATATTAGATTGTTGTTAACGGACTTAAAAATGAAATAGAAAACCAAACCTGGAAAAACTTAAAGCCATAAACCCCTTAGCTTGAAAAAATCAATCATAATCTATATGATATAAATGGTGTTTTCTCCACAAAATTGAAGGAGAGCAAACAATTTAAACCATAGAAACTAGAAATAATAACTTACCTTGGCTGATAGGAAATCGGAGCAGCGGCCACCCTTCTCCCAGTCACCGTACATGGTGGGATCTAGTCCTCTGGGACCTCCCCTCTCACCAGTCTCCGGGTTAACATATTCTATGCCCCCCTCCTCTTACTCGCTATGATTTTAGTGTGGTTCTTCTTCCTATTTGTCTTCGTTTTGAAGCCCATTGAGATTTACATGATCCTGGATTGACGAGCAAAAATACCTGGGCATGGGTTTGAGAATCGATCTGAGAAAATATTTAACATGAACTTGTGTGATCCAACCTTCAAACAGTAAATTCTATTGAATTTGAAATCGAATTTGATAGCGGAATAGGATTGCACAAGAACAGATACCGCGGGTATTTACAAGAGTTTCGAGTAATTGCCATCGTGAGATCGAGCAGGTTTGAGGATTAATTTTTTATACGGAGGGACTGACACACATTCCTCTCTTTTTGCAAATGTGTTTTTCGTCTGCGAGTCATATTTGGACTATTATTTTTTTAGTAGCTCTAACTTATTTAGAAATGTTAATATTCATTTTTATTTAATTACACCATAATTTTAATTTTAAAATCTATTTTTTTATTTTTATTTAATTGCATTAACATAGATTTTTAAAAGCAATTTTTCTTTTGAAAATCTATTTTTTTATTATTATTTAATTACACTAACCTTCTAATATTTTTTTGAAAAACTATTTTTTATTTTTATTTAATTACACTAGCTTAGATTAGTTTTTACCGAGTCTTTTTTTGAAAATATATTTTTTATTTTCACTTAATTACACCAACATATATTAGTTTTTACGAACTTTTCTTTTGAAAAACTATATTTTATTTTTATTTTATTACACGAGCATAGAGTAGTTTTTACCAATTTCTCTTTTAAAAATTTATTTTTTTCTTCTTATTTTATTATACAATCATAGATGCATTTTAACTTGGATCTAACATGAGCCCAAAGGGATCAAATTTCTTCACTTGCAATTTCTTTTAAAGTGAAAAACACAATGTCTTATTTTTCATTGTTTAAATTGTATTTTTGAATGCTAAATAGAGTACAATAGGACTAAATAAAATTTTTAAACATATATATATATATATATATATATATATATATATATATATATATAATTGATATTGGCATGAATTAGTTAACATAGTCCTTCAAATAGTTTATTTAAATTTCTAGTTGAATTATTTTTGAAAATATAAGATTTAAACATCTCATTCACACTTTTTTTTTTTTTTATAATGACTTTACATCATATTCATTTTTGTTTTAATTATAGTAGACATTTTTCTATTTAGAACATTGGGCTATAGCATGAGCTCTCCACTCAATGAGCCTCTAGGCTCAATAAATAAATAAGAGGTGAAGGGAAAATGAAAATTGACACGTTGGCACCTTTCGGGCCGAGAAGCTTGATAGGAGTTCTAAATCAAGGAGATATCAAATGACAAAGAGATTTTATTCATACCCACAATTAGTGACCTTTCGGGCCCAGAAGCTTGATAGGAGTTCTAAATCAAAGAGATATCAAATGACAAAGAGAGTTTATTCATACCCATTATTAGTGAATGGTGTTTGCTTTGAGTTTTTCCATGCTGAAAGGTTACTTCGACAAGGATGCCCTATCTCTTCGTTTATTTTTCTTCTTGTGATGGAAGGACTCGACAAAATTATATTTAATGCAAACGCTCAAGGATAACTCAAGGGAACCGGTATCACTGGAAACCTATCATTATCACATCTCATTTTTGTTGATGATGTCCTACTATTTTTAGATGGATCTATAAATAATGCTACCGCTCTATATCATACCAATCTTATTTTCAGAAGAAACATTAGTATGGATATAAACCCTCTCAAATCAACCATTTCGGCCATAAGATGCTCCAGAGATTAAATTGCTTATATTACGACTAAATTTCCATTTGAAATGGTCGATATGGAGGATTGAACAAAATACTTAGGATTCAAGTTGAATCCCAGTGACTATAGGAAGAAAAATTGGATGTGGTTGATTTCCAAGATAGAAAAAAAAAAAAAAAACTTAACATATGGTGTCATAGATGGCTATCTCGGGCTGGAATACTCGTTTTAATAAAATATGTTATGGAATATATCCCTCTATTATGGATGGATCTTGTCTAGATCCCTAAAGGAATTATCAATGTTATTCAGCAAAAATGTTGTTCTTATTTATGGTGTAGGGTAAAGGAAGGATGGTTGTGTGCTTGGATCAAATGGGAGCGAAATTTTGTGACAAAGAGATGGGATGGATGGGACTTGAATGACCTTTAGACATTCTCCAAAGCCTTGGCTGCCAAAGTGGGTTGGAGGCTGATTACAAAAAGTAGCCTTTGGACATAGATCATCACAACTAAATACATCTACCTACTATATCTCATTGATTGGATTTTCCTCGATAAAAAGCATAAATAAAATATCTCCAACATTTGGAAATTCACCTTCATTCAACGTCATTGAATTGGGTCTGTCTTGGAGAATAAGATCTGGGAATTATACCATCATCAACATCAATCCTTGGTCTAGATGTGGAATGTAATAATCCAAATTGGAAATAGCCGTAATATAGCTCATAAAAATGTAAAACACAACAAATCTGAATATGACATAGGAGAGATCAATATGCAGCCATCATTTTATTAATATATCAGTAGAAATATACAAAATTATCATGAGGGACAAGCCACACAAGCAATGGGAACAATCCTCCAATGATCAAACAATCAGCACATGAGTTGTTGCAATTGTATAGAATGCCGAAGAGCAGTGATAACTCTATCTATATCATTGTAATTGCTGCTGAATACATATATACATGAAATGTGGCTGATAGAAACAAAAGAAATGCCCAGCAAAGAAGATGTGGGCTCTAACACAAGATTTCTAGCCAATTCGGAGAAGTTTCCTAGAAATTCCAAGAAATGTACAATGTGACAAATAACCCTAAGGTTGAGATGTCACTGCAAACTGGATCTTAATAGAATGAGGCTATGACAGATCTGAAATGATGATTTCCTTCTCTAATGTTATTTCTAATTGGAAGGATGATCCCTCTACTCAGAAATAGACCCTCCTGATGAGCTCAATGAACCCTCCCAACAAATGCCTCCAAGAATAATGCAGTTTAGAATTTTGATTGCGTTGTGAGGGATGGTAGATGGTTGGCTTGATGCCAAATATGAGAAAGTATGCCTAGGATCCTTCCTTGTTGATCCTCCAATGGATAGGCTACCTCTCCACTGAAAAACAAGCCCAAAAACATCTCTATGTGATCCTTCGTTGCTGCACCCTGCAAAACAACCTAGCTATAAATAGAAACTTCACTATAGCTAAAGGAGGTAGCTTGGCCAAAATTCCGGAATGAGGAAATGAAACTCAAAGAACCTCTCCTTCCCTGAGGATGAGGTAGGGATTCTTGATCAGGAACACCCTTTTGCTAAACAACACAACAACCGTGCTAAACAGCAAGAGGAGGAGAAAGTCTAAACAGACCAATATAAAATGATAAACTAAAATATAAATAACGATGGTTGCCATCCCCTCCATATATAGAATGAGAGCCTCCTCACATTAGGTCCCATCCATACTTGCCACCAAGATCATGCAAGTTGTCCTCCACTAAAACTGCATTGTCTCATCATAAATACCACTCCTCTATGACATCGTTGTTGATTTGGTCAAAGTTGACTGAATCAACATGATCCAATCCCTAATCACACCCAAAGGTGCTTAATCCAGCTACTTATTCTTCCTCCTTTCACATTAGGAGTGTTATTATTCCTTCTAAAGGGGTTTATGGGTCTCCCCACCCACTTATTCACCTACCTAGTGATAAAACCAACTATAATATTCCATTTAGATGAAGGCTAAATTTTTGGAATATTACAGTCCTCCCCTCAAAAATGTTGCTTGTCCTCAAGCAACTATAAAGGTGGAGCAAAATTCCTCCCTTCCTCTTCTTGTGGCCTCCTCAATAATAGTTCCCACCATAGCTCAACATAATCTGCAACAAATCTTCCCTCCAATGGTTCCTCGCAAGTATGCAAAACCAAATGGTGTACATCATGAGAAAGTAGAAGGTGTAATTATTGTTTTCCAATGGCCTCCTCAAGGTAGGAGTGATGATAAACATAGGGAATCTCATCCCCAATGAGAGTCTCCCATACCCATGTTATCATCCAAATTAAATGAGGCATCCTAGCTATCTCATCAAAATATTCTTCAACCCCTGGTCTATGCAATGTGTTGGGGCTGCATGGAGAGTTTAGATTTACCCATCCAAGTTGTTTCTCTCTCCATTTATGGTAAGTATGGGGTTGTTTCTGATCTTGCGTTGAAATTTCATGGCATCCTAGAATGTCCCAAACTACCCCACCAAATAAATCAGCCATGAAGTGCCTCCTCCAATAACTCAAGTTCTTCAAATGGCTCCTCCCACATGAGGAAAAGAGATGTAGTATGGCAATCATGGTTTGCCCATTGTTTCTCCTGAAACATACAACATGTAAAGTAGGGAGAATCATACTCCCAATGGGTACCTCCAACTCCTGTCCTACTCTCCAAACAAAGCTTCCCATGAACATAGGAATATCAGCAATATGTGGAAGCAAAAACCAATTAAAACAAGTTGTCATGTGACAACCAGAGAGTGGATCATAGTTACACACATGGAACCAGTGCAGTACATCCCTTTCTTGCCTCAAAAAAAAGAATAACAAGTGCCCTCCCAGCCACTTGTTTGCTACCACAATCATCCCATAAGATGGAATCATGGAGGTACAATGTGGTGTCAATAGTGCACACCAAGAATCATATGGCTTCCCCAAAAAACCACCAAAAGGATAGCCAATACCAATGCTACTATTGGCCTCAAGTACATCATAATATAATATGCAAGAAGGGAAAATCCTCCTTGGTACAACATGTTGTTCATATAAAGTAAAGAAGTACAAATCATAGTGCAAAATTGTACCTTCTCCACCATGTACTTTGGTCCTTGAGCTGAAATGGCTCAACTGGAAACTCTCCCTCACTCTTAATGAGTAGGGAAGTGGTTGTGCCAAAATCTCCATCAGAATCCGGGCTATGCATCTCTCCATATGCTGAAATATATTATGTTGGATGCCCTCCCAAGTGAAATTATCCATCAAAGAATGATATGCATCAAAGTGCATAGAAAAGAAGTCCTCATGTGCTGCATGTAGCAGCTTCTCCTTGAGCTCAGAAGCTCTAGTCAAGAAGACTATGCCATAAGAATAGATGACCACAACATCCACCATATATCTATCATCCCCCTTTGGGTCATCAAGAATCATGCAGGCACTAAGATCCTTGGAGTACTCTACCAAAAGTTGAGACATCCAACATGGATCAATCCTCCCAAGAGACAACGTTGATGATCTAAAATGTGGAGCTCCCCACATGCTGATGTCTACTCCTTTGACATCCCCCATGCCAAATTCATCCTCCAAAGTGCTACCATGCCCATCATGTAGCTTCTCATTCTCAAATAGAAGTGGTGACCTTTAGAAGTTGGCCTCCCATGAGAAGCTACCATCCAAAAATATCCTCCTAATCTTGGACAATGTAAGCATGACTGGCCTCCATCTACTCCAATGTATGGATTCCTTCCTCAAAGGAAGTACCCTCTGTTTCTCCAAATCCCTAGAGAATCTCTCTTGCACCATGGAGGTTCCATCCTCCATCACTGCAACAACTTCTGTCAACGCAGTATATCTAGTGAGAGTGGGTAATGCTAAAAATGGGAGAATTTCTCTCTCCTCTTTGAGTATATCCCAAACTCTCTGCATTATACTAGACTCCTGCAAGGTCTTCACCCCTCTGTAATCTAAGAGTGGTGAACTAAATGGCAAGATGTCTCTCACTAGCTCTAGATCTAGTGGCCTCTCAGGTGGAATGCCCTTACGTAGTCAGACATCAAGATCTAAAGCAGACTGTATATATGAGTGGACTAACTTGTCCCTCTCTTCACTGTGCAATACAATCTTCTTATTCTGTGTAGAAACCTCCCAAAATAGATAAGGGTGAATACTCATCATCCCTTAATGCTGATCCTTCTTTTATTCCATCTCACAATCCACAAAAACTGATACATGTTGCTCCGGAATTATGCTTTGGTTCCCACATGTTAAATCATTTGGAACTCCTTGCAAAGACACGAGGACTCTTGTAATGGAAGCAATGGCTCCTTTCCCATCTCCATGTGGTGATGGATCTACTCTTGATGGTACATTGCTATTAGCTCTTCTTTTCTCATCCTCTTCATCAATATGCGACACTGCCTCATCATCAATGAGAGACCCTTGATATTGTTCTTCCCTTGAATGAGTAACCTCCATGTCTTCATCTATATGGATCTTCAAGAAGTGGGGATCTTGCCCTTGGTAAGGTATCATTCATGTTTCTATCCCCTTCAAAAAAATTATGGAGTGGAGTTGGAAAAATAAATCTCTCCAACTCATGCAAAGGTTTTGTGTTTCTAGGTTCAACAAGAGATGTTTTACAATGTTTAAGATCAAATCTCCTCACTAATTTCTTAGTGAAACCTGCATAAGTGTTTACATTTGCATGATAAAATGAAGCAGAACTATAAAACCACCAATCATGGGACATACCTTTGAGGTGCAACGCTTCTACTCTAATGGCCTCCATTTCTAAAACTTGGTGTAGCTGGAAATAGGAATCTAGCTCCTCCACCCAAGCTTTGGCTATGCACTTTGTTGATCCATCAAAGTTAGATAAAAAGATTCTACCTATATTTCTTCTATTATGGCTGTTGGATCTTCTATCTTCCTTGAGTTGGAAAAACCCTTGGAAGTCCAGGTGCTCTTTGAATCTCCATGATTGAGATTCATACTCCTGAAGATAGCTACTCAAGGTCTCCTCCCTTGGTGCATCTTCCTCCTCCATCCTTCTTGCAGTGAATGTGGGAAATAAACTGCGTTGTGGATATGCATGTGTGGATGAATTCTCATACCCATCATGTGAATATCTAGGGCTTGCTTCACTTTCAAACCCTCTTGGAATTTTTCTACACCTCTCCCCTTTTGGAAAAGAAGTTGGGAGATCCTCTCTTCCTTCTTTTCTCTAAATAATGGAGTCATACCTTTGTTTCTTCTGTACAACTTCTCTTTTCCATGAGAATAAGATTCTCCTTCTAGTGGCATAATGTCTTGAATGCATAGGCTGAGCCAAGATTATGCTCTAATACCACTGTAATATTCCAAATTGGAAATAGCAACAATATAGCTCATAAAAATGTAAAACAAAGAAAATTTGAATATGACATAGGAGATATCAATATGCAGCCATCATTTTATTAAGATATCAGAAGAAATATACAAAAATATAATGATGGACAAGCCACTCAAACAATGGGAACAAGCCTCCAATGATCAAACAATCAACACATGAGTTGCTGCGACTGTATAGAATGTCAGAGAGAAGTGAAAACATTGTCTATATCAGTGTAGATGCTGTTGAATACATATATACATGAAATGTGGCTAATAGAAACAAAATAAATTCCCAGCAAAGAAGATGTGGGCTCTAACATAAGATTTCTAGCCAATCTGGAGAAGTTTGCTAGAAATGCCATGAAATGTACAATGTGAAAAATAACCCTGGGGTTGAGATGTCACTACAAACTTGATTTGAATAGAATGAGACTATGACAGATCTGAAATGATGATGTCCTCCTCCAATGGTATTTATAATTAGAATTTTAATCCCTCTACTCAGAAATAGACCCTCCTGATGAGCTCAATGAACCCTCCCAGAAAATGCCTCCAAAAATAACACAGTTCATAATTGTGACTGCACTGTGAGGGATGGTAGGTCGTTGGCCTAATTCCAAAGATGATAAAATATTCCCAAGAGCCTTCCTTGTTGATCCTCCAATGGATAGGCTACCTCTCCACTAAAAAACAAGCCGAGAAACAGATCTATGTGATCCTCCGTTGCTGCACCGTGCAACACAACCCAGCTCTAAATAGAAACTGCGCTATAGCTGAAGGAGGTAGCTTGGCCAAAATGCCAGAATGAGGAAATTCAGCTCAAATAACCTCTCCTTCCCTAAGGATGAGGTAGGGATTCCCGATCAGGAACACCGTTATGCTAAACAGCACAACAACCCTGCTAAACATCAAGACGAAGAAAAAGTATAAACAAACCAATATCAAATGATAAAATAAAACATGAATAAAAATGGTTTCCATCCCCTCCATATATATCATGAGAGCCTCCTCACATTGAGTCCCATCCATACTTGCCACCAACCTCATGCAAGTTGTCATCCACTAAAACTGCGTCGTCTCATCATAAAGACCACTCCTATATGAAAGCATTGTTGATTTGGTCAAAGTTGAATGAATCAACATGATCCAATCCTTGTTCACACCCAAAGGTGCTTAATCTAGCATCTTATTCTTCCTCCTTTCACATTAGGAGTGTTATTATTCCTTCTAAAGGGGTTTTATGGTTCTCCCCAACCACTTATTCACCTACCTAGTGATAAAACCAACTATAATATTCCATTTAGATGAAAGCTAAATTTTTGGAATATTACATGGAAATATATATACTCTCCCCCAAGAACTCATCTAATTATTGAATAGACAGGGGTTTAGAATAATTGACCAGATACCAAATCCGGATAATAATCCATATGGGGAAAGATTGGATGACAACACATGAATGAAACATATGTGAACAATGGCATCAACAATATAAGGATTATACCAATTCACTGAAAAATCTCATGTACGGTTAACAAACAGTGATGAAGAGTTGATATGGTTTGATTCCAAAAGAGGTGTACAGTACTAAATAAGGTTACCTCATAGAATTCAGGTATAAGAAGATTGGCATAAATTTTTGGTGGTGGAATAATATATGGAAATTAAAAGACCCTTATAAAGGAAAAGTTGTATTCTAGTGCATTCTTACAAATATGATCCCCACTATAGAAAACCTTAATAAAATATCCCTTTGAGGACCTACTTTGTGCACACATTTTCGCAACTTTGATGAATCCGTAGAGAATCTATTTGTCTCTTTTCTGAAAACAAGGAGCATATGTAATTTGGTATCCAAATATCTTGGTATCAACTATAGATGGATGGGAGGATTGGCTAAGACTACATGGCAAGATTGGTGCTGCAACCAAAACCCATAAAATTGCAAAACCTTTCGAGTCTCATTTGTTGGGCTATATGGATAGCAAAGAGAAATATGATATTCAAAGAGTCATTGTATATTCCAGAAAATCACAGGGCCAATTTACTTAATATATATAAAATTATCCTTAATGATCTGCCATCTATGTAATCTCGAATAATCACATCTAAGAATATAGATTAATAAAAAATATTTTATTGATGCATATCTTAAAAATGGTGCTTATACCATGGGAATCAAGTTCTTGATAAATATGAAGGAATATTATGAACCTGACTATAGGACATGGATGTGTGTTACTTAATTATCTTCTCTTGGTTTCAAGAATGGTCTAAACTTAGGGGGCCTATTGATGGGTTTATCTTCACAAGAAACAAAGGCATGGAAGATATTGTGAACTAAGATATCAAATTCCCTTAATAGAAGAATTATTTTGCTAAAATAAGATAATTTAAGCATACCACTGGTGGCAGTCCAAGAGGTATCCTTGGGGACACTCTAATTCAACTTGGACAACACGAACCCTCATAGTGTTGGAATAGATTATTTCACTTCCTTCTCCAATTATAGACACAATGGTTGAGCCTAAGCCTTGTCATTTTCATCTTCCTCCCATTGATGGTAATATGTTTTCTAGATATTTGGGCATGTTTATTCGAACTTTAGTTGGAAATGCATCTCCGTCATCATCAGAGTAGGTTTTGGGGAGGAATAAGCCACCATCGTTTAACATAATGGTTTTGATGGAAACCTTGTTGAAAAATGGGTATCGTTCCTTTTAATAGAATCAAATTATGTCTAACTCCTTCACTGTTATTCCTTCTTACACCCGACTTCATAGTGGTTATCTCGCAATCCTTCACTACTACTAGTGAGAGTAAGAAGTCCATAATAAGTTTAATATGTAGCACACCCTAGAAATCCCTTTTAATTTGGATCGTTGGAATTCAATTAATGGTAAAAGGGAAAGCAAACACCGTCTAACATAAGGTTGATACTCCGCAGTGGGAAATTTGTTAATTGGATTGTTGGACTGCAATTAATAGGAAAAGGGAAAGTGAACACAATCTACCATAAGGTCAAAACTCTACAATGAGAAAGGGAACATCGCATAAAAACTTTTACTTTTTAATTTTACTTTTAAAATATATATATTTATTTGGTAATGTTTCTTGTATTTCTATAATGTAATTTTTATGCTATTATTTATTAAAAAAAAGATTATGTTATTTATATATTTCATAAATCTAGAGTAATACATATAATTTAATGCCTATGGTACTATATATATTTTAGATATAGTATAATGTTTATGGTATTTTGGTGGGTAATTGATTTGGACAAATGTCATATATTCAAAAAAAGTTCAATTGTCGTTGGATATTTGACTAAAGTACCGTCGGATATATGATGATATGGGATTAAAAAAAATTCAATTAAAATCCAATAGTACAACTCAAATTTTGTAGTACGGTGTCAAATTTTCACCCATATGTACTTGAAAATATTCATCAGTTCAAATATATGTCCATGTATTGAAATAAAATCACCCATATACATAAGTAGTCGGCCTTAAGTTCAGTCACACTGTGATGCATGTGCATCGCTAGCTGCAACTCCACACACAACAATATGGGTTGAAATTTTTCCAGTAATTTGGGTGCATGTAGATGCCTTTACAAATGGCCTAGTCTGGCATTTTAGTAAAGGGCTCATCTTCACAAGTCATTGGTATTGATTTCATATTCAATTTAAGAATTCATAGAAATGATAATTGGAACTTGGTTCACTAGTGGGATACAGGGATTATTAATGGAAAGATATACTTTACATCATTTAACATTTACTAAATATGCTTCACATATATGATGAGATATTCTAATATGTTCAATATATAATGTTGGGGAAATATAAAATCCCCATATGATTCAAAACAATTTCATAAAAGTATAGTATTGTGATGTTAATAATGTACATTCAAACTAGATAATCAACTTGATATCCAAGTTTAAAACTAGTATCCTAAGTTCAATGGATATGACTCTAATAATAAAAAATGTAGATATGCATGAAAAATTAATTCTTCAACTAAAGGAGATGTTTATTCTACTAATTAACCAACACTCTTCCTTGAAGGTATTCTTCATAATGTATTTGACCTAGCTGCAAGCCCACTGACATCTTACTTCTCAATTATCTTGTCTGATCATTGAAACAAGAAATAGGCACAAACCCATGACATTTTAAATTCCAAACCAATGTGACCTTTATTTCCTAGAGACCCCCTCTACTCAAAGGTTGATCGACCTTCTTGGGAGTTTGATCGACATCTAAAGACCCATGAGGAGTTATCCTTTCAAGACATAGGATGTACACCACCAAACAGACAAGAAATTAAGCTCTAAACAACCTCGAGGTTGAGCTCCCATAGTCCAACATAGTATGCCATCACTTCATTTGAGTCACTAGGTTTCCTTCCAGAAATTCTTTCCCATAGCCTTTAATTCATCATGTTAGGATAGTTTGGCTTCCTCACTCTTATGTTCCTATTAGGATGCCTAGCCAAGCCCTCTAAACCCTAACTACTCCCTAGAGGATATCATCTATGAATGCATCGATGTCTCACAATTATTAATGATTCCAATGGAGATTTTGTTAGAAGAATTAATTGTTATTGATGTTAAATGGATGTCCAACTGAAAATAAATTAACATAGGCTTGAAAATATCTTTAATATTTTTCTAACGAGGATTCACATCCATCTTAACTCTTCTTTATTAAGGAGAAAATATTTTTTCAAGAAAAAAAAAAAAAAAAACCCTTATTTAATCCCTATCCAAACCGGCCCTTCCCCAATAGACATGATGGTTCAATGTGGTATTGAACTAGTATGAATAAAATCCATGTCTACTCCATTTTTTCCAACAACTTGGAGAAGACAAGAAGATGAAGAGGACTCACGTCACGTCTCAGGAAGATCTATTCATCTCCTTCCAGTTATAATGTGATTCCATTAGTTTGCAAAAAAAAAAAAATTCTCTTTTCCTTTCAAATCAAACCCCACAACTAAGTGATATATCTGGTTACCAGAAACGAGACAGTAGACACCGTTCCTGGAAAAAATACAAGAAAAATGGGATGGGATGAAAACGTCATTTTCTACCTCTGTTTTCTCTTGAGCTATCATAAATTTATTTTGAAAAAATTTTCGGCAAGTGGAATGCACAAAATAACTTGCAGTACACATATGACCAATTTCGCACAATAAAAAATATATTTAATCTACAATTCATCTACTGTGGCTGTGAAAATGAAGTGTTTCGAATCAACATATTTGTAATATGTTAGCAGACCTTTGACCATAGAAAAAGATAAAAGAAGCCTTATATATATAATCTAGAAATACCTAACAGAGTGGGTCTTTCTTTGACCAGATACGTGAACCAGTCTTTTCCTTTTTGTACTAGTGATTTGAAAAGAATATAGCTTATAGCTTGTTTAAGGCAAAGGTAAAATTAGTACAGTAAATAGTAACATGAAGGTTTTTTCTTTTCAAATTGTCAATGAGACATGTTACCCGTCTCTACAACATTTTCTAAATTAAATTTTTGAAATGAATAATAACACATGTTTTTATTGGAAAAGACCCTTGTGTACATATATTCTTGGCTACAAAAATGGAAATAAATATTTTTATACTTAACTTATACATAACATTGTTACAATTCTGTTAAAATTTTACCATGTTAATTAAGAAAACTTGTTACTTAATCCACTATGGTTAAATGTGATTATTAGAATTTTAGTTATGTAAATAATTTTTTTTTTTTATGTTTTCCATATTTTCCTTATTTTTTCTCTGTCCCCGTTTCTTGAATGTGAAACCTCCAAACTTCGTTTCATTTTGCGTTGTGCTTTCTTGTTTCATTTCTCATTTCTCATTTCTAGTAACATAGGTCATATACACCTCATTTGCATAGATTCCATTCTATAATACACTCCTCACATCCATTTGGTGGACATCCCAACAAAATTATAATGCATGTCTGCTGATGGAAATGTTGTGTCTTCATATTCAAATTTCGATGGAGATGATTTTTTGCTACCCCATCACAATCTAAACAGATTATAGATTCCCAAAATCTGTATTTATTCAATAATTTTTTGTCTTCTATGGCTCTTCCAATGAATGGTACAACTAAAATAATCTTGATAAACAATTACCAACTTTGAAAAAATCAAAATATAATTGCATCTATTCAGAAAAACAATTGATGCACAAAATTTTATTTACAATACTTGAATACAAGATCAAATTAAAGTGAGATTTTGAGCCATAGGTAATTTTGAGATGTTTCCGTAAATCATGAAGAATATCATAATCAGAGTGATTGGTGTTAGCTTTGGTAGATATATGTAGCGGTTGAAGTCAAATCATAGAGGTTTTTTACCCATCGTCACTTTTCATGTAATTTATATCAATGCTGGTTCAAATTATTTTTCATCGTGTGGATACCATCTAATGAAACCAATGCTACCTGGTCATGCTAATTTATGCTTTCACATAAGCTTTTCAAATTTTCGTGAATAATGAATTTGCGCCTAAATGGTCATGAATAGCACAGTTAACAAGGTTTGAGGGTAAATTTAATACATATCATAATGTATATGAGGGGGTAAATTGTTTTCAGTGCTAGTGATCTAGTCGCACAAAAGATCCCATAAATTTGTGCTTTGGGATATCCCCAAGATGCAATAAGTAATCCAAAGTGAAAGGATTCATTGCTAAGGTGAAATTAGGAACAACCCTCGAGTGTTAAACTTTAGAGACAAAAGGGTGTTCAAAATTTTAACATTGTAGATGGATTCAGAGACCCCTGTACTGAAATATAACAATTTGGTATCAAAATTACAATTTTCCATTCCCGGAGTAACACAACTAAAAATTACAAACATAAATTACTAATTCATATAACTGATGTACTTATTATTAGGTCGTATTTTTATTCTTGGAATTAATAGTCATTTCTGTTAATTATTATTAATTTTGTTACTTATTATCTAGTAATATATTTTAGTCCTAGAGTAAATTAGTCATTTAAGTTTGTCATTTTTAGTTTAGTCACTTATTATCTAGTCATATATTTTATCTGTAGGAATTTACAGGGTAAGTTCCTTAGATCAAGAACCAAAGGTCATCGCTCACAAACAGATCACAAATTAGTACAACAGTAAAATCACGTGGTTAAAAACCTCAAAGAAGGAAAAAATCCACATCCTGAGCCAACGCAGCCACTTCAGGTAATTTATTAATATAAAAATAAAAGTTACATATGTTTCTCTCATAAATGGTTACCGGAAAAATGACCCTCCATGCTCTTTAAATAGAGATCATGGACCAATCAGGTGTGAAGCCACGGATCAAGTGTCGTTAATATCGAGGAGAGAGATTACCATCGGATCACTACAAATCATGACCATCAGATTATAAGTTACAAATTAACATGGTAAATAAACATACTTTACCTAACTCTACACTAGATTAAGTTATTCTTAACTATTTCCTATGTGTCGGGATATCCTAACATCCCCCCTTAAGAACAACTTGGGACAGGATTGAAGGATTTACAAAAGTGACACAATAGGAGACTATTTCCTATGTGTCGAAATATCTTAACATCCCCCCTTAAGAACAACCTAGCATAGGATTGAAGGATTTACAAAAGTGACACAATCAGAGAAGGAAGGAGGCATTAGAGCCTATCCCCCCTTAATGACAACTTTCTTGAACTCCAAGCATTGATTGAAGTTTGGTAAACTTCGCTTCTGTGAGAGCCTTTATAAATATATCAGCTACTTGATCATTGGTTGGACAATACTGCACTTCAAGAACACGATCATGAATGAGCTTTCTAATGAAGTGTATGTGGAGTTCAATGTCTTTCATACACTGATGTTGAACTAGATCTTTACATAGTTGAATGGCACTCTGATTATCACACCAAAGTGTAGTTGGATGCTGCTGATGAAGACCAAATTCAGACAGGATCTAAAAAAGCCACATGGCTTCCTTACTGGCTTCAACTACACCACGATACTCTTCTTCTGTTGAAGAAAGAGAGATGGCACTTTGTTTCTTACAAGACCAAGTAATAGCTCCTGAACTAATCGTGAAAACATATCCTGCAGTAGAATTTCGATCATCAAGGTCACCAGCCCTATCAAAATTAGTGAAACCAATCAACAATGGAGATGCTCCTACACTATAAAGAATCCCAAACTGAACTGTGCCTCGAATATATCAAAGTATTCTTTTAGCTTCTTTTTAGTGACTTTCATGAGGTTGGTGCATAAACCGAGTGACAAGACCAACGACAAGGGAAAGTTCAGGACAAGTATGGGTTAGATACATAATTTTACCAATAAGTTGACGGTATAAGGTAGCATCAAATTCAGGGGTAGTACAAGTGACTGAAAGCTTGACTCTAGAATGAAAGGGATAAGGGGTTGGCTTATAGTCTTCCATGTGAAAGTGGTGTAGAAGATCATAGGCATACTTGGACTGAGAGAGGGTAATGCCTTCCTTGGATTGCAAGACTTGAAGACCAAGGAAATAATGCAAGTGTCCTAAGTTTTTCATTTCAAACTGCCTTTTGAGGCTATAATTCACATGGTTTATATGGTTTGGATCACTACCAGTAAGGATAATATCATCAACATAAAGAACAAGGATGGTGAAGGACTTACCCACTTTCTTGGTGTAGACAGTGTTGTCAGAATGACACCTAGAAAAGCCATTATTTAAAAGAAATCTATCCATTTTGGAATACCAAGCCCGAGGAACTTGTTTGAGACCATAGAGAGACTTCCAAAGGCAACAGACAAGGCTAGAGTCATTTTGGATAAAGCCAGGGGGTTGTTCCATGTAGTTTTCTTCATGTAAATCTCCATGTAAGAAGGAAGATTTAACATCCATCTGAAAGACTTCCCATTTAAACGAGGCAACAAGGGAATGAACAAGGCAAATAGAATTCATTTTGGCAATAGGGGAGAAGGTTTCAGTATAGTCAATGCCTTCAACTTGTGAAAATCCTTTAGTGAAAAGACGAGCTTTATGTCTATCCACTTTTCCATTTGGTCCAAACTTTGTTTTGTAAACCCATTTGCATCTGATAAGTTTTCTTGCTTTTGGAAGAGGAAAAATATCCCAAGTATCATTTTCCAATAAGGAACGATATTCTTCATTCATAACTTCATCCCAATATGGATGACCGGAGGCTTCTTCAAAGGTTTCTGGATCATGATTTTCTCGAACTTTAGCCAATAAGGAAGAGGATCTTTCGAACTGAGAACGAGTATGTCATCGATCTGCAGGGTCACCTGTAAGAGAACTTGCTACATCCCGAGTAGATCAGACCCATATTGGAAGTAGTGGAGTAAAAGGAATAATTTCAAGAGGTGGAGGAGGATTTTCATCCTCCCTGTCATCATCTCAGCTAGAAGGAATGTTATTAAATATAGAAGAGAGAGAGAGGTGGCAGATATGTCGAATCAGGCTCGCAGGCCAAAGGTGGCACACTTGCCGAACTAGGCTCGCAGGCCAATATATTTTCATCAAATTTTACATCTCTTATAATGATTATATTTTTGGATTTTGGTTGAAGAAGTATATATCCTTTGCCATCTTCAGAATATCCAACAAAAATGCATTTTTGACTCTTAGGTTCTAAGGCTTTATGTTTCGCATCTAGAATATGGGCCTAAGCATCACTTCCAAAATCACGAAGTGACTTATATCTGGTTTGATTGAGCTCCAAGCTTCTTCTAGAGTTATAATATTTAAAACCTTATTAGGAGTGCGATTTACTATGTAATTTGCACAGTTAATGGCTTATGCCCAAAAATTGAGACCATGTCCTTTAGATTGAAGCATACAATTAGCCATTTCTTTTAATGTGCAAGTATTCCTTTCAGCTACACCATTTTGTTGTGGAGTATATGGAACATTATATTGCAATATAACTAGTACATTTGGCTGAAATTCTGACACTTTTGACCAAATGTCAGAAATTTCCCCAAAATTTATCAATTTTTCAATTCCCTCCCACAGCTGTCAGTATACCGACGTTTGGAAACAAGTGTTGGTATTGTGACACATAAAAGTTAGTTTCGATCTTGTGACGTTTATAGCAAAACGTCGAAATTGCAACAGTTTGGGAAAAAGCGTCAGAGTTGTAACAGATTAGAGCTATGTGTCGCTATTGCGATGTTTTGAGGAAAACGTCGCTATTGCAACAGTTTGGGCAAAAGCGTTGCTATTGTGAAAGTTTGGGAATGATCGTCTCTATTGAAACAATTTGGGCTAAGTGTCCCTCTTGCGACGTCCTAGGCTAAGTGTCACTATTGCGACGGTTTGTAAATTAATTTCTTTGGCCTCGTCTTTAATAAATAATAATCTAACTTGGGTCCGATTTTTGAATGGTTGGAGCAACATAATAAGATATATTTAGTTGAAATATCACATTGTGATGAAGACGGAAGGTGGTTATGATAGGACTTCTAAGGAGTTTCATAAAATATTAAAGACGTGATGCGCTCACTCCTTGGTTCACTTTTAATGTGTGCCCCAAACCACGGTCAGACGTGTCGTGTTGCGCAGTGTGAGGTCGCCCGACCGGGTGCGTTCAGGTCGGGCCATTTCGTTCAAGGGCACCCGTATCAGTTTTACTAATTTATGACCACCTGGGTGCCTTGCGCATGTTCGGGTGGCCCATTTTCCGTTTTCTCCCTTGTGGCATTGTTTGTTCGAGCACACCGTACTGTCGCACTGTGTGAGGTCACCCGACCGGGAGCATTCGGGTCGGGCCATTTCATTTGAGGGTGCCCGTATCACTTTTGCTAAGTTGTGACTACCCAAGTCCCTTGTGCACATTCAGGTGGCTCGTTTTCCATTTTCTCCCTTGTGGCATCGTTCTATCGAGTAGGTCGTGTCACGCCGTGTGAGGTTGCCCGATTGGGTGCATTTGGGTCGGGTCAGGTCATTTTGTTCGAGGGCGCCTGTATCAGTTTTGCTAAGTTGTGACCGCTTGGGTGCCTTGTGCACGTTCAAGCAGCCCATTTTCCATTTTCTCCCTTGTGTCATCGTTCGGTCGGGCGCGCCATGTCGCTCCATGTGAGGTTGACCGACCGGGCACGTTCAGGTCGGGCCGTTTCGTTCGAGGGCACCCGTATCAATTTTTCTAAGTTGTGATTTCTCGGGTTCCTTGTGCACATTCAGGTGGCCCATTTTCCGTTTGATCCCTTGTGGCATCGTTCGGTCGGGCGTGACGTTTCGCACCATGTGAGGTCACCCGACTGGGCAATTTCAGGTCGGGCCATTTCGTTCGAGGGCGCCCGTATCAGTTTTTCTAAGTTTGAATGCCCAAGTGCCTTGTGCACGTTCGGGCGGCCCGTTTCCTGTTTTCTCCCTTGTGGCATCATTCAGTCGGGCGCGCCATGTCGCGCCGTGTGAGGTCGCCCGAGTAGGTGCATTCAGGTCGGGTCATTTTGTTCGAGGGTGCCTGTATCAGTTTTTCTAAGTTGTAACCGCCCAGGTGCCTTGTGCATGTTCGGGTGGCCCATTTTCAATTTTCTCACTTGTGGCATCATTCGTTTTGGCGTGCCGTCTCGCGTTGTACCGTGAGGTCGCCCGACAGGGTGCGTTTGGGTCGAGCCATTTCGTTCGAGGGCGCCCATATCAATTTTGCTAACTTGTGACCTCTCAGGTGACTTGTGCATGTTCGGGCAGCCCGTTTGCCATTTTCTCCCTTGTGGCATCATTCAGTCGGGCGCGCCATGTCGCAACATGCGAGGTCGCCTGACCAGGCGCGTTCGGGTCAGGTCTGGCCATTTCATTTGAGGGCACCCGTATCCGTTTTTCTGAGTTGTGACCACTCGGGTGCCTTATGCATGTTCGAGCGGCCCGTTTGCCATTTTCTCCCTTGTGGCATCGTGTGGTCGGGCGTACCGTACTGTCGCACCATGTGAGGTCGCCCAATAGGGCGTGTTCGGGTCAGGTTGTTTCGTTCGAGGGTGCTCGTATCAGTTTTGCTAAGTTGTGATCACCCAAGTCCCTTGTGCACATTTGGGTGGACCTCTTTCCATTTTCTCCCTTGTGGCATTGTTCGATCAGGCGCGTCGTGTCGCACCGTGTGAGGTCACCCAACTGGGCACGTTCGAGTCAGGTCGGGTCGTTTCATTCGAGGGCGCCCGTATCAGTTTTGCTAATTTGTGACCGTCCGGGTGCCTTGTGCACATTCAGGCGGTCCATTTTCCATTTTCTCCCTTATGGCATCGTTCAGTTGGGCACGTCGTGTTGCGCCATGTGAGGTTGCCCGACTGGGCGCATTCAGGTCAGGTCGTTTCGTTCGAGGGCACCCGTATCAGTTTTGCTAAGTTGTGACCGCTCGGGTGCCTTGTGCATGTTTGGGTGGCCCATTTTCCGTTTGCTCCCTTGTGGCATCGTTCGGTCAGGCATGCCGTACTATCGCATTATGTGAGGTCGCCCGACCAGGCATGTTCAGGCCGGGCTGTTTTGTTCGAGGGTGCCCGTATCAGTTTTGATAAGTTATGACCGCCCGGGTCCCTTGTGCACATTTGGGTGGCCCATTTTCCATTTTCTCCCTTGTGGCATCATTCGGTCGGGCACGTCGTGTCGCGCCATGTGAGGTCGCCTGACCAGGCAAGTTCGGATCAGGTCGAGACGTTTCGTTCGAGGGCGCCCGTATCAGTTTTACTAAGTTTTGATCGCTGGGGTGCCTTGTGTATGTTTGGGTGGCCCATTTTCTGTTTGATCCCTTGTGGCATCGTTTGGTCGGGCACCTCATGTCACGCCGTGTGAGGTCGCCCAACCGGGCATGTTTAGGTCAGGTCATTTCGTTCGAGGGCGCCCGTACCAGTTTTGCTAAGTTGTGACCGCCCGAGTGCCTTGTGCACGTTCGGTTGGCCTGTTTGTTGTTTTCTCCCTTGTGGCATCGTTCGATTGGGCGCACCATGTCACGCCGTGTGAGGTCACCCGATCAGGCACGTTAAGGTCGATGTTGGGTGTGGAGCCTGATTTTCTTCCTGATTCAGAGATCCTTGTTTTAGCTGGATGTATACCCCAGGAAAATTGTACACCATTACACACGGGGGGGTGTAGGGGGGACTTGTCCCCCCTGCGGGTTCGAGGGGGCCGACCCCCCCGGCTGGGGGGTCTAGGGGCCAGCGGACCCTGGCGGGGGTTTTGGGGGGCAGCGCCCCGGAAGCCAAAAATAGATGTAAAATTGCCTTGTAAAAGTATAGTAATTTCTAGTCAATTTGGGCCGTTCATTAGGCGAATGATATGATGGTAGAAGTTATGTTTAGTTTAGGGTTTTTTTCCCTATAAGGAAACCCCTCACTTTTATGAGGGTATTGTATTGCGGCTGCGCATTGTATGTGTATTCTCTGAGCAGGAAACAGATAGGGAGACTGTGACAGAGAACTGAGGATATTAAAGCGGATCTGCTGTAGGTTTTGTCTCTTCATTTTGCTGGATAATAGAAAGGAAGGACTGGTTGTTCGGGGTGGACGTAGCCCAAACTGGGTGAACCACATATATCTGTGTCTCTCTGGTTTTATGTGTTTTGTGTTCTTGTATTTTTCCACATATTTTATGTGTTGCATTGCTCTGTAATATTTAATTTTCTAAAAACTGGTATCAAAGCCAAAGGTATATTTGGCTGATAAACTCGCAGGAAAGAAGGGTTCCTGGTTTGAGTGGGAGCAATGGCAGAAGATGCTAAGTTTAGGGTCGAGAAATTTAACGGCCAAAACTTCCTGCTATGGAAGATGCGGATGGAAGATTATCTGTATCAGAAAGATATGTACCTACCATTGAGCAGAAAAGCAAAGAATTCAGCAGCCATGACAGACGTGGAATGGAACATTATCGACAGAAAGGCACTCAGAACAGTACAGTTGTGCCTTGTGGCATCAGTCGCCTTCAATATTTCGAAGGAAACACCAATAGAGGGTTTGATGCAGACGTTGGCGAAACTATATGAAAAACCCTCGGCCTCAAACAAGGTATTTCTTATGAAACGACTATTTAATATGAAGATGTCGAAAGGTGGATCTGTTGCAGACCATTTGAATGATTTTAATATAGTTACCAGTCAGTTAAGTTCTGTAGGGGTAAACTTTGACGATGAAGTTAGACCTCTGTTATTCTTGTGCTCATTGCCAGAGAGTTGGAATGGTTTATTAATGGCCATTAGTAACTCTATCTCTGGATCTAGTACTTTAAAGTTTGATGATGTTTTCAATTCTATCCTTAGCGAGGAAATGTGACGGAAAAGCTCCGGTGAGACATCGGGTAATGCTTTGAGTGCAGAGTCTAGGGGAAGGAGAATGGAAAGAGGAAAGGGCTCGAGATATCGCAGTAAATCAAGGAAAGGCAGATCCAAGTCCAGATCGGGGATAGTGTGCTAGAAATGCAGAAAGAAAGGACACCTAAAGAAAGACTGTAGATCTCGAAAGGGAAAAGAAGGAGATGCACAACAAGAAAATAATCATGAAGAAAATGTGACAGGTGATGTGTTACAAGATGCTTTGATTCTTTCTTTCGAAAATGTTACTGATTCTTGGGTTGTAGATTCAGGGGTTTCATTCCATGCCACACCTGATAAGAAATATTTTCATGACTATGTTCAAGGAGATTTTGGACAAGTTCGTTTGGGTGATGATAAAACCTGTAAAATTGTTGAAATGGGTAAGGTTCTTGTAAAACAGCAGAATGGAAACCAATGGCCACTAAAGGAGGTAAGGCACATTCCAGATCTAAAGAAAAATATGATTTCAACAGGGCAGTTAGGCAGTGAAGGTTGGGTGACAACTTTCAAAAATAAAGCTTGGAAGGTCACCAAAGGAGCCTTGGTAATAGCAAAAGGTGAAAAGGTTGGTACATTGTATCTATGCAATGGTATTTCTAATTTTGTTAATGCTTTAACTTCCAAAGGAGCAGATGCAGCATTATGTCATCATAGGCTCGGACATATGAGTGAGAAGGGGATGAATATTCTTCACTCAAGAAATTTGTTGCCAGGTTTGAAGAATGTTGATTTGGATTTCTGTGAGAATTGAATTTATGGAAAACAAAAGAGAGTCAGATTTCTCAGAGTTGGGAAAGAAAAGAAGAGAAAAAAATTAGAGCTTGTGCATACAGATGTATGGGGACCTGCTCAGGTATCATCTCTCAGTGGCTCTCGCTATTATGTTAAGTTTATTGATGATGCAACTAGAAAAAATTGGATTTATTGTATTCAAAATAAATCTGATGTATTTGATACTTTCAAGAAATGGAAAGCTTTGGTTGAGATTGAGACAGGAAAGAAGTTAAAGTGTCTCAGATCAGAAAATGGAGGTGAATATTGCAACAAAGAGTTTGATAGGTACTATTCAGAGCATGGAATTCGTAGAGAGAAGATAGCTCCAAGAACACCACAAGAAAATTGCATGTCATAAAGGATGAGAAGAACAATCATGGAGCATGCAAGGTGCATGAGATT
This sequence comes from Pinus albicaulis, assembly GCA_034641835.2. Classification (NCBI taxonomy): domain Eukaryota; kingdom Viridiplantae; phylum Streptophyta; class Pinopsida; order Pinales; family Pinaceae; genus Pinus; species Pinus albicaulis. The sequence continues at coordinate 537,764,029 of CM076578.1, read as the reverse complement.
GCATTCAGGATTTCCTTTACAATTTTGGGTAGATGTTGTAGATGTTGTTGTTTATCTAATAAACAGAGGGCCTTCAAGTTACTTGGATGGTGGTATTCCAGAGGAAGCATGGACAGGTAAAAAGGTAAACTACTCTTTTTTAAAGCCATTTGGTTGTGAGGCCTTTGTCCATATTAATAAAGAAAATAGAAAAAAGCTTGAGGCAAAATCAAAGAAATGTACCTTTATTGGATATGGTGCTAATGATTTTGGTTATCGCTTATATGATTATGAAAATCACAAAATCATTAGGAGCAGAGATGTAATATTCAATGAAAAGGTCTTGTATAAGAATCAGTTGCAGGAAAAGAAACAAGAAAAAGAAAGCAAGGAATATGTGGTTCTTGATGAGATAACTTAAAAAGTAAAGGTGCCTGAAAATGGTAATAATCAACAACCACAGCAGCAACAACTACCACAATAGCAACAAACACCTCAAACACCTGAAAGTGGTGTTAGAAGATCTACCAAGATAAGTAGACCCCCTGAACGATACTCTCCTTAATTATATTATTTATTATTGACTGATTCTGGTGAACCCAAATGTTATGAAGAAGCAATGCATGTTGAAAGCAGGAAGAAGTGGGAGCTAGAAATGGATGAAGAGATGGACTGCTTAATGCATAACAAGACTTGGGACTTATTCAGGCTGCCTGCAGGTAAAACTACATTGCAGAATAAATGGGTTTACAGGCTGAAGGAAGAAAATGGAGGAAAACAGAGGTACAAAGCTAGACTTGTGGTGAAGAGGTTTGCAAAGAAGAAAGGTATTGATTTTGATGAAATATTTTCTCCTGTTGTTAAGATGACTTCAATCAAATCTATCTTAAGTCTTGTAGCAGTGGAAGATTTACATCTTGAACAGTTAGATGTAAAGACAACATTTCTCCATGGAGATTTGGAGGAAGAGATATATATTCAGCAACCAGAAGGATATGAGGTCAAAGGGAAAGAAAAATTGGTGTCTAAACTTTGACAAGTTTATTTTTGAACAAGGTTATACTAGATGCCACTCTGATCATTGTGTTTATCTAAAAAGGAAAAATAATGAAAGTTGTATTATATTGTTATTGTATGTAGATGACATGCTTGTTGCAGGATCTAACATGTAGGAAGTAAATGTGCTCAAAAGAAAATTGGCAAATTCATTTGCAATGAAGTATTTGGGAGCTGCAAAAAAAATCCTTGGTATGAGGATAACTAGAGACAGGAAAAATCACAAATTAACACTGTCTCAGAATGAGTACATAGAAAAGGTGTTGAAAACATTTAATATGCACAATGCAAAACCTGTCAGTACACCTTTTGCTAGCCATTTCAAAATTAGTAAGGAGATGTGCCCAAAGACCCAAGAAGACATGGATTATATGTCTAAAGTTCCATATGCATCAGCAGTTGGAAGCTTAATGTATGCAATGGTCTGCACAAGGCCTGATATTGCACATGCAGTGGGAGTTGTAAGCAGGTATATGAATAATCCAGGAAAAGAACATTGGATGGCAGTAAAATGGATTCTCAGATATTTGAGAGGTACCACAAATCAAGCATTATGCTTTGGTGGTTCAAACATTGCTCTACAGGGATATGTTGATGCATATATGGCAGGTGACAGAGATAATAGGAGGAGCACTACAGGATATGTATTTACTGTAGGTGGAAAAGCTGTCAGTTGGGTTTCAAAAATCCAAAGTGTTGTTGCACTTTCAACAACAGAAGCCGAGTATGTTGCTGCTACAGAGGCTAGTAAAGAAATGATTTGGTTACAAAGGTTTATGGATGAATTGGGTAAGAAGCATGATATGGGCACTATACAAAGCCGATAGCTGTGGCAAGCATATTCATTCAAAGAACTCATCATTTCATTCCAGGACTAAACACATACATCTCAATTACCATTTGATACGGTCAGTATTTGAAGATGGAGAATTGAAGCTGGAAAAGATACACACTAGCCAGAATCCTGCAGATATGCTAACAAAATTTGTAACCAGGGAGAAACTGAAAATGTGCTCAGTTTCAATTGGTCTTCAAGGATGATGATGAAGATGAGGAATAGCTAGGTCCAAAGAGGAGTCATTTTCCAGCAAATGAAGTAGCGGTGGAGTTGCTACAATCAGTCTCCAAGTGGGAGATTGTTGGGTGTGGAGCTTGATTTTCTTCTTGATTCATAGATCCTTGTTTTAGCTGGATGTATACCCTAGGAAAATTGTACACCCTTGCACGCGGGGGGGTGCAGGGGGAACTTGTCCCCCCCACGGGGTCTGGGGGCCAGCGGTCCCCTGGCGAGGGTTTCGAGGGAAGCACCCCCGAAGCCAAAAATAGATGTAAAATTGCCTTGAAAAAGTATAGTAATTTTTAGTCAATCTAGGTCGTTCATTAGGCGGATGATCTGACTGTAGAAGTTATGTTTAGTTTAGGGTTTTTTTCCCTAGAAGGCAACCCCTCGCTTTTATGAGGATATTGTATTGCGGCTGCGCATTGTATGTGTATTCTCTGAGCGAAAAACATATAGCGAGACTGTGAGAGAGAACTGAGAATATTACAGCGGATCTGCTGTAGGTTTTGTCTCTTCATTTTGCTAGATAATAGAAAGGAAGGATTGGCTATTTAGGGTGGACGTAGCCCAAACTGGGTGAACCACGTATATCTGTGTCTCTCTGGTTTTATGTGTTTTGTGTGTTTGTATTTTTCCACATATCTTATGTGTTGCGTTGCTCTGTAATATTTAATTTTCTAACAATCGAGCCATTTCGTTCGAGGGCGCCCGTATCAGTTTTTCTAAGTTGTGACTGCCCGGGTGCCTTGTGCACATTCGAGCGGCCTGTTTTTTGTTTTCTCCCTTGTGGCATTGTTCGGTCAGGCGCACCGTGTCGTGCCATGTGAGGTCGCCCGACCAGGCGCATTCAGGTTGGGTTGTTTCGTTCGAGGGCGCCCGTATCAGTTTTTCTAAGTTGTGACCGCCTGGGTGCCTTGTGCACGTTCGGGTGTCCTGTTTTCCATTTTCTCCATTGTGGCATCATCAATCGGGTGCACTGTGTCACACCGTATTGTGAGATCACCCGACCAGGCGTGTTCAGGTCGAGCCATTTCGTTTGAGGGCACCCGTATCAATCTTGCTAAGTTGTGACCACCCGGGTGCTTGTGCACATTTGGGCGGCCCGTTTTCCATTTTCTCCCTTGTGGCATAGTTCGGTCGGGCGTTTCGTGTCACGCCGTGTGAGGTCGCCCGACCAGGCGCATTCAAGTCGGGTCGTTTCGTTCGAGGGCGCCCGTATCAGTTTTGCTAAGTTGTGACCACCCAGGTGCCTTGTGCACGTTCAGGTGGCTCGTTTTCCATTTTCTCCCTTGTGGCATCATTCGGTCAGGCACACCATGTCGCGTCGTACTGTGAGGTCGCCCGACTAGGTGCGTTCCGGTCGGGTCATTTCGTTCGGGGGCGCCCATATCAGTTTTCCTAAGTTTTGACAGCCCAAGTCCCTTGTGCACATTCGGGCGGTCTGTTTGTCATTTTCTCCCTTGTGGCATCATTTGGTCGAGCGCACTGTGTTGTGCCATGTGAGGTCACCCGATCGGGCGTGTTCAGGTTGGGTCGTTTCGTTCGAGGGCGCCCATATTAGTTTTGCTAAGTTGTGACCGCCCATGTGCCTTATGCACGTTCGGGTGGCCTGTTTGTCATTTTCTCCCTTGTGGCATCATTCGGCCAGTCGCGCCATGTTGTGCTGTGTGAGGTCGCCCGACCGAGTGCACTCAGGTCAGGGTGTTTCGTTCGAGGGCACCCGTATCAGTTTTGCTAAGTTGTGACTGCCCGGGTGCCTTGTGGACGTTTGGGTGGCCCATTTTCCATTTGCTTCCTTGTGGCATTGTTCAGTCAAGCATGCCGTGTCGCACCATGTGAGGTCACCTAACTGAGCGCGTTCGGGTTGAGTCGGGCCATTTCGTTCGAGGGTGCCCGTATCAGTTTTGCTAAGTTGTGACAGCCTGGGTGCCTTGTGCACGTTCAGGTGGCCCGTTTTCCATTTCCTCCCTTGGGGCATCATTCGGTCAAGCGCGCCGTGTCGCGTCGTGCGAGGTTGCCCAACCAAGCATGTTCAGTTCAGGTTGTTTCGTTCGAGGGCGCCCGTATCAGTTTTTCCAATTGCTTCATTTTCTCATATGATACTTAAGCCTTTTCCTTTCTCTTACCTTCTAATTCCGTAATAGTTTCATAGTGATGCCAGCTAACTTCTTTGGAAAGCCTTCGTAGCAGACAATACTTGTGACCTGGCTGAAGACAGAGCATCTGGAATGACCATTTTCTTCCCCTAACCCCTAAGCCCCTAATCCCTAATCCCTTAACCACTAAATAATTATTCACCTAACCCCTAACTGCGCCTAAATCCCCTAACCCTTACGCCCCCAATCCCTAATCCCTTAACCCATTTAATCCCTAATCCCTAAACCCCTGACCCATTTAACCCCCTAAACCCTAAACATATAACCCCTTAACCCCTAACCCATTAAACACTAATTGCCAACCCCTAACCCATTTAACCCCCTAAACCATAAACCTATAACCACTTAACACGTTCGGGTCAGGTCGTTTTGGTTGAGTGCGCCCGCCCAAATGCATTCGGGTCGGGCCCCCTAAGCCCCCAATCCCTAATCCCTTGACTGCTAACTCATTATTCGACCCCTAACCCCTAACCCCCAATCCCCTAAGCCCTCCAAATTCAAATTAGCTTTGAAGAAGTAATTGTTTTCTTACTTCTGTCTAATTCACTATATACTCAGATAACTCGTAGCCATATTACATAGGCCCCATTCACTTATGAAGGTTCCCCAAACTCTGCCCCCAATTTGGTTGATCTTTCTCAGCTTGAAAATTTTGAATTCTCATTGATGATTGATTTTCCTGTTAGCCCTTGATTTTCTAGGGGTGAGTTACCTTGATATTAACAGTGGTGTATTCATACTCCTTCTCAATAACCAATAAAGGGTCAAGGAAATTGACCAATATGTTGTGAAGTTTTATCTTATCCATGTCTGGGGCAAGTTACTTTTTGGATAACTCCACTGCTTTTGATCTCAATTTTTCCAATTGCTTCTTTCTCTCATATGATACCTGAGCCTTTGACTTTCTCTTCCCTTCTAATTACCTAATAGTGTCATAGTGATGCTAGCCAACTTCTTTGGAAATCCTTAGTAGTAGACAATACTTGTGACCTGGCTGAAGATAGAGCATCTGGAATTACCTTTCTCTTCCCCTAACTCCTAAGCCCCTAATCCCTTAACCACTAAATCATTATTCACCAAACCCCTAACTGCGTCTAAATCCCCTAACCCCTAAGCCCCCAATCCCTAATCCCTTAACCCATTTAATTCCTAATCCCTAGACCCCTAACCCATTTAACCCCCTAAACCCTAAACCTATAACCCCTTAACCCCTAAACCATTTAACCCCCTAAACCATAAACCTATAACCCCTTAACACATTCGGGTCAGGTCGTTTCGGTTGAGTGCGCCCGCCCAAACGTGTTCGGGTCGGGCCCCCTAAGCCCCCATTAATCCCTAATCCCTTAACTACTAACTCATTATTCGATCCCTAACCCCTAAATGCACCTAAATCCCCTAACCCCTAACCCCCAATCCCCTAAGCCCTCCAAATTCGAATTAGCTTTGAAGAAGTAATTGTTTTCTTACTTCTGTCTAATTCACTATATACTCATATAACTCGTAGCCATATCACATAAGCCCCATTCATGTACGAAGGTTTCCCAAACTCTGCCCCCAATTTGGTTGATCTTGCTCATCTTGAAAATTTTGAATTTTCATTGATGATTGATTTTCCTCTCAACCCTTGATCTGCTAGGGGCTGGTTACCTTGATATTAACGGTGGTGTATTCATACTCCTTCTGAATAACCAATAAAGGGTCAAGGAAATTGACCAATATGTTGTCAAGTTTTATGTTTTCCATCTCTGGGGCAAGCTGATTTTCAGCTAACTCCACTGATTTTGATCTCAATTTTTCCAATTGGTTCCTTCTCTCATATGATACCTGACCCTTTGCCTTTCTCTTCCCTTCTAATTCCCTAATAGTGTCATAGTGATGCCACCCAACTTCCTTGGAAAGCCTTCCTATCAAACAACACTTGTGACCTGGCACCTAAATCCCCTAATCCCTAAACCCTTAACCACTAAATCATTATGACCTCCCTATCCCCAATCCCTAATACCTTAACCACTTGTAAATCATTACTCCCCTAACCCGTAAATGTACCTAAATCCCTTAACCCCTAAGCTCCCAATCCCTAACCCCTTAACCTACACTAACTCATTATTCTAGTCCTAGCCCCTAACCTCTAAACCCTAAACCTCTAACCCCTAATCTCCTATTCATCGAACCCCTAAGCCCCTAAAAACTATGCCATGAAAACCCTCCAAAAAATTCTTAAACGTTGGGAATTCCTATTCAATGTGCGTGAAGCTAGTCATGGAATGTGACAAGTCATCCAAGATACATCCAAATATTTGATTTGTGACTTGGGGAATGTGAAATAATGGGCAAGATACAATCATTGGTGATAAAATCATTGGTTCGAAACTATGTGGGAAAAATTCCAGTCAAGCTAAGGGATGGTGTTGCCTAGGTTGGATGCGATCCCTAGGTGATTTTGACGGCTTAAAATCCCTTGGTTCATGGCTACTCAAATCACATGTTAGGCATGCAACTCATCTCAAAACTCACATTACCTAACAAAATAAAAGTAATGGATTAATGCACAATTTATTTATTTCCTGAGCATATGTTTGGGTATGTTGACATAATTTATTTACTTATTCATTACGAATAACATATAATGGTTCAATATATGGAACATTAGAATTTTAAATATGAATATTTGTATTTTCAAAAGTTTGCATATAAGGATTAGAATATGCACTAAAAAATTTGTGTGACATATCATTATATATATCACTATTATCATTCATACAATACAACCCTTCCTCTCATTATCTATATTATTATATCATTATGTATATTATTATCATTCATATATTATTATTATTATTATTATATTTTATATCTATTCAATTTTTTTTTCCCACTGTGCGCTTGTTCGACCTTTATGCCTTCTTTCCCATGATTCCATTCTTCCCTATGATGCTTTCTTTTTTCCAGATTCTTGCAGAAGCATGGATGCTCTAAAACCCTAAAGTGGCCACAGTCCATTAACAACTCGAAAGCCATAGTAGCTGGTGGAGATATTTTTAGTTTTGCCGATGTTCAGAAATTTGTGGGAGATCTGAAGAGAAATCGATCGTAGAAGAATGCTCTCTTCTTCTGGAAGAATCAGATTGGTATTTCCCTTGTTTTACCCCATTCAAATTCACTATTTTCTTCTATGCTATCTTGGTTATGAGATATAGATGGTTGTAGGTCTGAATTTCTGCACTCTATCTTTTGTGGGTCTGTTAAAATTATATCTTTTATTTTAAGTTGAACTGCTTCACATAATCACTTGGAGGTAAACTCTGACCCAGATACAATCATGTCCTCTGATCCAAAAACAATCATCTCCTCTGATCCAGAAACGACTCAATCTACGGAAGATCAATCCCCAGAAATGCCAATAGTGCCACAGTTTGTATCACTGGCCGAGGAACAACAAACTATTTTAAGCAAGGAGGCATTCACTGGTATAATTGAAACCTACAGGCAAGCTGATGGTACAAGGGGTAGGGATTTGGGATGTTCACTGCTTGCACGATTGATTGCTCAGGTATATGCTCATAAATTTTTTCATCAATAGTCTGTATGAACTGCTTTAGAGATATTGGAATCTGACTTTGCCTCGTCATCAATGTTTGGCTTTAATGATTGCATTCTAAACTTTGAAAATCCTCTTTATAAAGGCGGTTTTTTATCAAGTCAAGAAATCATTTCCCCATTACTATTTTTTATTAAATTTCTTGTATGATTGAGAAAATTTGCAAGGTTGAATGTTATAATTTATTATTCATAAGTGTCAAAAATTTGTTATTTTATGTGGAGACAAGATAAATCTTGGATAGGATACACAAAACACTCACAACAGATGAATATAGAAATTTTGACAAAAAATATTTCCAGAAATAGTGTTCAGACATATTTCCATTCAAAGATGGAATCCTTGAAAATGTTTCCTATGCAATAGCTGTCACATATTAATTGAGTTGATTTGTGTGCATGATTTTTCATTTTTTCTTTTTCACATTGGATTCTTGTGACTTGAAATATTTATGCTCTGTGTACAACCATGATGAATTTTTCTAATGTGGTTTGAGATAGGTATAGAGATTCATGTCCTACTACAAAAAAAATTTAATTGTTTAATATGTTACAATAATCTGATCAAATATTAGCCCATCAGATTCAATTTTGCTAGGGTGTAGTTCAAGGTGTAGGAAACACAGGTGTTTAATTGCCTGGCTGTGGTAATTTTTTGGGCTCCTTTTCAAATTCGGGACAATAAAATGTGACAAATTTTGTTATTGAAGCATACTGAGGAAAACACTAATACGATAATACCTCCTCTACAAATGAAAAGCGATTCTTCAACAAATTAGTGTCTACACTAACTCCTTGTACAGAATATTCTTACTGAAGTGCCTACTTGCACCATTACTAATTCTAACACCTTTCGCTCAAAATAATGTCACATTATTATATGACATCTGCAACCAACCACATTAACATAGTATTCAAGCAAGGGTGTTGACTGCCTCACATTATTTGGACTTCATATTTATGGATGAGAGTTTCTCATTTCAAAATCCATGGGTGGTAAAGGTGGAGGCCCTCTATGGGATCTCCATTTCACTATTTTTTTATAACACTTTCCTTCTATTTCACAAATCTAAAAACAAAAGTACATTTTGAGCTCATTCTGGGATGAACATGGTCTTCAAGTCCGCCTTGCAAACACAAAAGCATGTAAGTAATCTCACCTTCTTTTCAAGGATTGCAGGTAGAAATGGTGACATCCTAGTCTTTCCTTTGAATTCTATTATTAGGTTCATCTTTTAACTTGTTTTCGACATTTGTATCAATGTTGAACAAAGGATTACAACATTAACAACCTTGGAGAGACGATGTTTCCAACTTCAGTTTTAGGATATTCAGGCTAAGTTATGTTTTCTTGACACCATGGTGATTCATTCTCTCCTTGTCTCCAAGGTTTGGAGTTTGGAGCCCATACCTACAAAAAACAATTCACAACTCAATTGAGAGAGGTTACTCATTTCTATTCTCTCATTTATGGGAAACACTGTTGTAATATGGCCCACTTAAATTGCAAGGCCATTGGCTTTTCCTCATGAAATCATCCTCCATATCCTGAAGGTTGAAATAGAATATTGCAACATACATTGCTTCATTTTTCTTTTGTTACTTTTGTAGGACATTAATAAACCATTGAAAATCCGAGGCTTCTCACCTAGTTAACAACTCTAAGGTACCGAGAGATATGTTAATAAATATTTCTATGTGTTTCTTGTCTTAAAGAGAAGAACATATTCACTACTGGTTTCACCTATCGAAGATCCAGGATCTGTGTTTCTACAGATCCAGGTTGTTGGCATGGGGATCAGACCCAGGGTTCAAGCTCCCTAGCCAAAAAAACCCCATAAGCATTGACACTTTCAATCTCCAGAGGCTGGAGAAGGTCTCACCCTAGACATTTACAAGGATTGCAGAACCATCTGATGATGATTCTGTGCAAAGGATGAAGCACTCTAGATTCTAGAATGTCAAAAATAAAACCATTATCTTGCTATATCCCGAGGAATCCCAGCACAAGGTCCAATTCCATAGTGATGTCGACCCAAGGTCCATTTGGTACTAGAAAAAGCTATATACTCTTATATTCTTCAAACTTCCTTTGGTAAATTGGCAAGTTGGACAAGATGGCACATTCCTATCCGCATCCCTATGCATGTGATCTGAGCACCCATATGTAAGCTTATTGGACAACTGAGGATTCAAGATGGTATATATGAATTACTATGAAAGTCGTAGTCAAACTGTCAAACGTAGTTAGCAAACTAGTACATCCCAACGGACAAGAAACTGACAATATTAAACAAACAATATCGATAGATATCGACAGAAGAAACTGACAATATTAAATAAACAATATCGACTT
>CM076578.1:537530902-537753725 GCA_034641835.2 Pinus albicaulis | reverse complement strand
TTGTTGTAAGTCGCCTGAGGTTCTGGCAACTTATACATTAATCTCAGATCTTCTGTGGTGAATGACCCGATTAGCTCTTCATATGGAGTTTTAAATTGTCTGTCTGAAATATTAGTGTTGTCCAGTACCCATTTTATCATGTTCGTATATGGGAGAATCCTTGGTCTTGCCGCTATCCTATGTAGAAATGAACAAGCCAATTCTCTAAGGGTTGCCTCAGACGTATTATTGGAACCTGCTGTAGCTACAACTTTCATCACCACAGGAATTTCATCCTCTAACAGATTATACATTCCTTCCTAAGTGGATATACCGGCATCCTTATTACAAGCAGTGTCTACATACAGCGAAGCCATTTCTCTATTTTTAGAACTCGAGCTCTTCTCCTTATTACCCATAGTGTTTCGTGAAAGCTTTGTATAGACGTTTGGTCCTTCGTGCCTGCGTTTTACGAGTAAATGAGAGTAATGACATAAGAAAGGTGATGAGACTGTTTTAAATGTGAAATCGGATGAAATATAATATTTTAATCGTGAAACGACTTTCAAACCAAACACAATCTCATTTACCATTAATAATCAATCCAATCATTTAATTTAATCATTAAAGCGCATAACAGATTTGATATATGGGAATATTGCCTTTGGACAACGTGCCTACATGAATCTGCGACATTGCGATCTGCGATTTGCTGTGCAATATCGCAATATCGCAATGTCACAATATCGCAATATTGCAAAATGAAGCCGTCGCAGTTATGTAAAATAGCGCAAAAGTGGAAATTGCGCAATAGCGCAAAAGTGCACATCACAAATCTCGCAAAAGCGCAAAATTGAAAATAGCGCAATAGTTATTCATTAATCACTTCTGTTTTCTACGCTATGCGATCTGCGACCAATACGTTTATTGTATAAGCTTTTGGGATCGCATTATCGCAAAAGCGCAAAATCGCATTTTCAGTTTTATAAAAGATATATACCATTTTGTTATGGATGCGCTATTTTGTTTAAAGAGCAATTTTATCGTAATCTATCATAAACTTAAGTGTTTCTTAATGTTCTTTCTAAGGGATTTCTATAAGTTTATGATAGAAAGTTTTATTTGAAAAGGAAAACAAATCCTAATTGATTTTTTTTTTGGATTTTTTAACTAAGGGTCCCCATTTATTTAGTATTATTACTAATATTAAATAAAAAGGGGGGTTGTTGCTGGTCACAACAGGTCTGCAAATTGAGGTGACTGAAGAAGTAATCACTCGAGTAACTACATTTCCAGTAGAGGGACGGAGGTGGTTTAATAGAAAAATAAATGGCCCCCCCTTGAAAGAAGACTTCCTAGAAGGAGAAGAAAATTTGGAGAAGAAAGGGAGAGGAATTGACAGGTTATCACTCCCTCAGCCATGGGCAGATGTCACCTTGGGTTTAATAAAATACATCACTTGTGAGGGAAGATCCATGATTGTGTTTAATTATTTCTTCCCTCCACTCAATCACCTTCGGCACCATCAAAATATTAACCTTCCATTCTACCTACTAGGGAACATTAAGCACATGGCAACGGCAGTAAAGACAGCAGCACATCCGGAAGCATGTGTGACCAATCACGAACTCATCAAATTGATCGTGTTGGATTCCCTAAGCTAGCAAGGAAGGACCTGGGAAGAATTCAAGTGAAAGAGGCCAAGGAAAAGCGAGGGAAAACATGCCGCAACTTCGAGAGGAAGTCAGGTAGAAACCTAAATCCAAGCTCGGCCTACCAAGGTCAGAATTGGGAAAGAACCTACTGATGAACCAATTGGGGATAGACGGCCAAAACAGAGGGTGAAATTTAACTTTCCCATAGAACCTTCACCCATAGCTGGAAATCGGATAGAAGTAGAAGTATTAGAAGAAGAAGGAGAACCCTCCTCATCAGGTAAGGACAAAACTCATGCCCTACTTTTAGAACTTGAAAATCTAAGAAAGGAAAATTAAGAATTGAAACAAAGATTATCTGAGGGGAAGGAAATATTGGTGTTTGTATGCATGGCATGTTTTCAAGAACTAACAGCAGAAGGATATAAGTTATGTGGGGAAAAAACTAGCCCAATTGAAAAAGAAGCAGAACTATAAGAGGCTATTACACAAGAACCTACTAAGGATATTGTTGTTACACAAAAACCATCAGTTAAAGTAGAGCCTCCTGTACTAATTTAACTAGAGGCCGATACAAAAGAAACTGTGGAGGCCACTGTTGTTACAGAAGAAACAAAAATGGACACAAAGGCTACTATAGGTGGAAACAAAGGGGTTGATACACAAGAACCCACTAATGAATTTTCCTTTACACAAGAACCAGCAGCTGAGGTGGAGTAGCACCATTCAACAGAGGCTATTACACCCATTATTGATGTTGATATTAAATGCAGAAGAACGTCGAGTCCCATCTCAGGATGGAGTTTTGAGAAAATCTTATTAATTTCTGAATTGCAAAAAGTGGAAATAGGATGCAATCTCCCTTCGGGAGGGGATGATTTCGCTGAAAGAACATCGAAGGGAGATAGCCACCCTACATGAAAATTGGATGAAAGAAGAGTTGAATAAAGGATGGGAGAATCATGAGAGGAAGGAAGATATGAAGAAGTATAAGGAACAATTGTTGTTGTTACAGCAACAGGTTCAAGACCATACCATGGATAAGAAAAAACTTCATGACCTTGCCCTCAATCTGCTGGGGTGCAAGTGACCTTCCCCATCCTACCCCATTTTTATATGGGAACGCTACTTCCTGTTCTAGATGAAAGTGGTTATTGAGGACAAACCCTATCTATGTTTTTCTACTCGCACATTCTTAGATGTTTTTTGTGTCTCAGATTTTGACGAGAAAAGCTTATTGTGTGAGTTATTCTTACACAATATTGTTTGCGAGCATGTAAGTATGCAAATGGTGGTGACGATATTCTCCTATATGGGGGATCTGCAGTTGTGAGCTTTTGTGTCCTTCATGAAGAATAATATTGAGTGGCATTTGTCCACCAAATCTATGGATACTAACAAAAAGAATATGGAATTATGGATCCAGGCATATCTAAGACAAGCCACCGAGTTAAGGCAGGAATTTAGAATAATTTTGAGTACTCCTGGGATAAGGGAACCTACTTCCACCTACAGAAGAATAATTGTGAACTTCTATCTCAATCAGTTCTCAGTGATGAAAATTTGAGCCTTGATTGGGTGCTTGAAATGCACGGAAGCCAACAATGTTGAGCTGCTGAAGGGGGGACCCATTTGCATTCCAAAAAATTTTGGTGGTTGTTACACATGTACCAAGCTATGCACAGATAGTACAAACCCTTGGTTCTTCCTGGCTCAGGTTAAAGTTGAAGTTCCCCTTGATTTGGATGCCAATTATGGATTATCAGAGTAATTATGAGTTGAACAAGTATGAATCAGAGTCTTGGATATGGCAGTTGATGGCTAATCAAGGGTATAGGTATGTAGATGAAGATACAGTTGATGTTAATGATCTCACTAACCTACACCAAAGATATTCCCATGAGAGATGACATTTTGCATGAGGACATGCAAGTGCTTCAGCTGGGGGAAGATGTTGGGTGCCAGTTTTGCACTTATTTCCTACAATTGTTTCCCCTATTTTACTTCATGACTATAACCATTAGGACTATCTTTGCCTCTTTTTCCTACCATTCTATCTTAACTTGTGTTTTTTCACCTTATTTTCATTACTCTACCATTTCATCAATTATTATGATGTATCATGTCTTTTTTATGACTAACTGAGGATGAATGTTTGGAGAAGATCTATGGTCTTTTGTTTTCTTTTCAGGTGCTATTTGTAGAACAAAATATCTCGAGCACGAGGCATACAAGAGAAATTAAAGGTGTGTTGTTACAGTGAGCTATTACACCATGACATTGTTACACCATGTTGTTATAGACCTGCTGAAGAACTGTTGTTACAGCTGTACCGCTGACTGGATCTCGTCAACTCCTAATGGTGACATGTCCTCTAGTTGTTATGCTACAATTGTGATTTATCGTGATAGTTGTAGAAGTTATTAAGTATTGTATTTTTGGATAACAACCTCCAAACAGTTTTGAATGTAATCTATAATTTTGCAATAAAATTTTTATTAAGAAGTGGTTGTAACCATATGTATTCTATTTTGATCAGCATGAGAATCATAAGATTCTCATGACTGATCCATCCCTCATTTTTCTGAGGTGTAACCACTATATAGTTCTGGACCCTTGAGTTCGAAAGGTTAGCAGAGAACAACATTACTTTGGCTCTATAATTTTGATCGTATTAATACAAGTTATCATGTTGTTGCTGTTACATGCATCATCTAATTTAGTCTTTTTTGAGTTCTTTATCTATATGCACCCTACTAGGGAGGAAGGGCCCTCCTCTTTAGCAGGGATTAAAATGTTAAGGTATCTATATATATAGATATATATACATTTCTATTTACTTTATGTACCAGTGGAAGTGTTGTTGCTTTTGTTTTAGCTGTGAATAAATCTGATTCAATTCTAGTATTTTATATGCTGTTACACATGTGAGATTAAAGATACCAGCTGGGTAACTGTTGTGTGGCGTGTTAGGATATATTAATTGAGGTGTGGTCACAGTCGTATAGATCATTTTATTTCTGCAAGAGTGATTTCTTTCTATAATTTACTTTAGCAATGATCTCCTTTATTTGGATTTGCTTCTGGTTGATGTATCGGCACAGACAATACGGTTGTCATTGAAATAAAAGACGTCCCTGGATTGATAATTTATGTGTATTGTTTTAGTATTTTCACTGTGATTAATACATCCCAAAAACATCCTCTTGCATCGTCAAGCTATCCATGGATTCTATAACAGAGTCGTCTTTTAGGGAGAGGTGTACTATGGCCATGTGTAAACAAGCTAGCGCTGCACAAAATCTAGGGATATAATGATAATGGTGTAATGGGTGATTTCCACCACATATATGACACGAATTCTGGATGGCTAGAAGTTCATCATGGTATACTACATGAACTAGGTACCATCATTGAAATAGTTCCAGGGCTGCACATTCGGCGATGAAATGATCTCGTTCGTCGCAACATGCATAGCACTCGATAGGGGGAGGGGGGATAACTGGGAGTCTTTCTGGTGACTGTCGTGCCTCCTACAGGTATTAAATGTTGTGAGGTTCTTCTCCAGTTTAGTGGATGGATGGATTCTCTTGATAGGATTGCTCGATGGCATGTAAGGCGTCCCTATATCATGAAATTTCTGGGCAATGATGGGTGTAATGCCCATAATGGCCACAAATAGCACATGGGTGGTCAGTACATAGTGCCTTGCCTTAATTTTTGGTGGTTGGTTCCTTTTTAAAAGAACTTGTTGCCGCGATATTTACCTCAGAGCTAAGGAGCAGTTTTAGTTTGTCCAGATCTGGGAAGATGTGGGTAGGGTGACCTACTATGTCGCATATGGTGCAAGGTTGCAATTCCCGTTGTATGGTGGGATTTTCTACCTTCTTCCCATTTTTACTGGTTTTCTTGGTTGTAACAACCAGTTTTGCGATGAAAATTTCCTTAGATGGGATGGTTTCCATAGTCTCCTTAATAGATGGGGCCTCCTCAAGACTGAGGGGGATTAACCTTGTGGAGGTGACGTTTATGACTCCCGTCGTGGTAGGTGGGACCAGGTACCAAACTGAAATTGCAAATGGTAATTTTGGCAATGCCATTGTTGCCAAGACTTGTTGTGACACAACCATATGGGGGGTAGAGGAAAGGATTTTGGGAGGCGATGTAGGCTAGAGAGGCTATTGTGGCCGAGGTCTCGGTGTCGTTATTGCTCATCTCCGTCTCCTAGCTGGCTTCGGTGCTTGATGTAAACATCATGCACACCAGAGCCTCTACGATATCAGATGATGATTTTGGTATAACACGGGGATATCCTAGGAATGACCTGAGGATAGATGACTGTTTTAATTGGCCAAGGACATATTTTTGGTACCGTGTAAGTGTCTTAGCAGATGTGTCTACATAGGGTAGAACATCATCGACATTTTTTAGGGATCGCTTGTCGAGGAATATCAATTGGTTGATAGTAACCATACTGATAGCTATCTCCATGCTGAGTCCTACCATCATCCAGCTCAAAATTTTGGCATCCTTAATACACTTTCCGTTAGAGCCATCAGGATATCTGACGTTGAATACCTTAACAAAGAAATCAATCACTTGTCATTTGTTTTTAGGGATTTCGGTTATAAACAAAGAGATATCAAAAATGCCCTAAAAAGAGCTAAGGGTTTGATCTTACCTCAAAAATTCCATGAACCTCAAGAAAATGGGGGAAGGGTTTTTCTACCGTACATTAAGGGTGTTACTGATAAAATCACCAAATTTCTGAGAAAAAAATATATTTTCGTGCAATTTTTAGCAACAGGGACTATGAGACAAAGAATGTGATCAGTTAAAGATGCTAAAAGCCTGAGACAACTTAAAGGAGTGTACAAAATTGCTTGTTCATGCGGGAAAAATTATATTGGTGAAACCAGGTGTTCGCTTCAAAAACGACTTAAAGAGCACGGAGCTGATATTAAGTATGAGTGAGCACGCACCTCAGCCCTTGTAGAACACTCCTCGAAAACTAAACATAAAGTGCGTCTTGAAGATGCAAGGATCATTGCGAGAGAAGATCACTATCAAAGAATAAAAGTAAGAGAGGCCCTTGAAATTATAAAACATCCAGAGAACCTTAATAGGGATGGGGGATGTGAAATCAGTGATAGTTGGCGACCTCTTCTTTGACAAATCTGTTCCTCAAAAGCGCAATCCTTCTAAGTATAGTTTTTCAAGTAGAAGATCTCAAGTTTGTTTCTCTTCTTTTGAATTCTAAATGATGTTTTAATAATTAAAGTACTTACTTTTAATAATTATTCTCATTAATTAATTTTTATTTTGTATAAAAATAAAAAATTAATTAAGTAATTAATAATTATTATTAGTAACTACTATAACCCTAATTTAACCCTTAATTCTTCCCCTAACATAAATTAATTATAATATTTATTATTAGATTAAATAAACATAATTAATAAATTAAATAAATAATATTTATTTATCTTTAAATAAATGTTAATACTAGTTAGTAAATAATTAGTTTATTTTTATATCAATTAATGATATTAATAACCATCTCTAAAAAATTTAGGTTTTTATCAAATGTACTTTATCCTAAATTAAATAATAAATTATATAAATTAAATAGATCAATTAACTAAATTAGTATCTATATAGCAAAATAATTAGCTATTTACTTTATTAATATTTATTTAGAAAATTAATATTAATACATAGTTATTTTATTAAATACTAATTAATTATAAATATTTATCACATAATATTTAGATAAATTAAAATTAGTTCATATTATTAAATTAAATTAGAAATAAAACTATTAAAAATTGGAAATAAAATTATTATCTATTGTTTTTTGGAATTAAATTAAATAATAAAATTTTTATATAAAATAAAAATCAATAACTTTGGTCGGCTCCTGTCATATCCTTCTTCTCTATTAATGGCCTAAAACCCTTCTTCCAATTCTTCATCCAATTGTCCTGAAGATGGATCCCCGTTGGAATTCGAAACATCGACAAATGTTCCTTAATACTGTGGATAATCTGAAAAACTCTTCAAGTAATGATGTGATCCTCATGGGGGAACATCATGGTTTGAATAATGGAGGAGGCTATGGATGACATGGCATACATATAACTCTGCCTAAGGAGTATATTGTAATATAGTTGAGAATCCAAGACTTCAATGTTTATAAGGACCGTCTTTCCAGCCAAGTAGACCGGAACATTTTGGTAGAGACCGATGGAAGAAAATGGGAGCCCGCTGTATTCTCTGAGTGTGATGTCTGATGTCTTTAGTTCAGGAGACCCTAACTTCTGCCAAATGTTCTTTGACATGGTGAATTTGGATGCACCCTCATCAATGATAAAACGGTGAATAGTGATGTTTTGGACTGACACGGGTATCTGGAAGGCGACCAACAAAGGAAGCCTAGGGGTGGCTTTATCTAAATCGAAATCCATTCGCACAAATTGGCAGGGTCGATGGCCCCTAACACATAAACTAAGGCTTTCCTTTTCTTTGGGCATGATTGTAATACCTCCAAAGATGACATGGCAGCGAGAGATTGGGCTAAATCGTCCATAATTCTATATTTATGGGCTGCTTTGGAATGGTTTCATGTTCGCCTAGTTGGTCCCTTAGCCATATTTGGCAAAGGTTCAATAAGTATCTTCGATATAGTCAACGATGTTTTTGGTGCACTCGTGCTAGCCCCTAATGAATTGGTGTCTATTGGGGTATCGTAATTTTGGTTCCATGTTTGAAAAAAAATTTCTTTGCCATTCATGTAGATTTTGTGGTTGTTTTTTCCGGAATCGTTGGGATTTTTTTGTTGTTGTTGGGTGCTAACTGTCCCTTGGTGGGGGAAGGGCACCTGCATGACATTTGTTTGCGGTGAGGATCCCCCTTGTCCTTATTTACCCTGAAGCTTCTTCAGCTCAGGGAGATCAGTACAGTGGTGAGTGTAATGGCCATATTCACCACATATTGCACAAGAGTGGTTGTCACAAAGATTCACCCTCTTTTTCTGCCCTTGGGAGTTATTTGGCTCCTGGTTTTGATTTCGGTTGTAGTTAACTCTAGCCTGAGATCGTAGAGGTTGTTCTTGATTGTTTCTCCCTTGTCTAGGATTTCCCTTTTGTTTTTTTTTTTGTTTTTTCCTTGCCGCATGGGGAGGATAGGTTGGATTCTCCTAATATTGGCACGGTTGTACCTGGGAAGGTTGCACAAATTTCACCTGTGCATTATTCTGCATGGGTGGGTTTTGCGTTGGGGATTGGGAATATTGGGTTCCCTATCCCTAGTTTTTCAATGGATGCTAGGGGGCAGATATTCTATCATCATTTCTAGCTATGTACTAGGTCCCCTCAGATGAAGGATATGGTCCTCCTTACTAATGATGGTACGACGATGCCCTCTTGGTCATATTCTGCAAAGGTGCGTGATGAATTTGGTAGCCATGTTGCTGGATGTTCTGGTTATGATCATACGTGTAATCGGGGTACTGACTACTGCTTCCTAGGTGATTTTGGGTCAATGACCCAATCAATCCGTTTGCAGTGTTCGACATGCTTGGAAATTCTTTAAAATTTTGTAGGTGTGGGGCGTTAGGCAGGATGTTATAAATGTATCATGACTGTGTGTAAATCAGCTCCAGCTGTTGGGCTTTATTGATGGAATCCTCTTCAGACGTAGGTTTTTGGTTTGATACATCTTTTGAAATCTCTACAGTGAGGGTTTTCAGGAATAGGTCCAACATAACTCAATCGTCGAGTTTGGATTTGCACAAACTGTGACGTCGCCACCATTCATGGAGATGGTCTGAGATATGGATGACTGGTGTCTGTCTAAAATGTGTCAGTAATTCCATCCCTAAATAATGGTGGATGGGTAACTGAAAATACGTGAGGAACATGGTAGTGAGGGCGCTAAAGGTTCCATGTGTAGCAGAAGGTTTCTCCACATACCATTTCACAACTGGTCCGGTTAGGGTGCACTGAAATAGTATCAGCCAAATAGTATCAGTAATGAATTTGATTGACGAACACCAAAAGTGGAAAGTCATTATATGATTTTTGGAGTCTTCCATTTGCTTCCCTTCAAAATTTTGAATATATGAAGTGAGCTTCGTGGGCATGGGGGGCCATGTTGGGTTGTGTGCAATAGGGTCATTAATTAACTTGGTTAGATGAGGTAAGTTCAACGATGCTAAAAATGGTGACTATGGGTTGAGATCCATTGGAGATAGTGAAGACACAGTGTTCTGGTTAGATATGGGGTTTTTCTGTGACGTACCCAATTGTGGTTTCACTTGGCTCCCTGAATGGGTAGCACTCCTCTGCCCCCTAGGGGTTGTGGGAGGAGTGGTATGTGATGACCCTGTGGGGGTTTCCACTGGTATGGCGTTGTGTGACCCTTGGGGGTTCCCAACTAAAGATGCCCCGATAAAGGATGAACCAATAAGGGTGGCAGTGTTCTATCTTTGACACCTAAATGACAAAAGACCTGGAACTCCTCCCAGTAATGGGGGGAGGTCCAAAAGACGTCTAGGTCGATGAGGTACCATTGGGTCCATTATGGTGTCGACTACATATCGTTTTGGAAAAAATATTCAATTTTATGATAGGTGAAGTATCAAAGAAAAAATGGAGACCACATACATAAAACAAAGTGAAAACAAAATTTAACTTTCCTTTAAGTTATTTCTATGTGATCAATCAATCAAAAAATTGTTTTGGTTGTTTTTGCATGTGATACTCAAAATCCTAGAGACCTAAATGTCCTCACACTCTTAATTGTAACTGGGCCTTGCGAAGATATCTTTTGGTGGGTATTGGGGCTAACGTCCCGAAAGAACTGGCGATGCCTTCCAGCAATCGAAGAATCTACCAAGGTAATGGGTAGAGGATCTAGTGCTTCCTGCATCATCACCTATAGAGAAGGATGCCCTATATTTGGACACTAAGTACCATCATCCCACATGAGCGTTTGATTCTTGAGCTTCTTGGAAAATAATCTACCAGTACCGAGAATTAGATGGGTCAGTTATCCCCAAATAATACCACACGCACTGGGCCTAAGCTTAACCCCCTCTAAATCGGGTCTCAGTGGCGCTCGGGTTTTCTTTTACATGAGTGGATAGATGGGTTTAAATACCCCTATTTAGTATACTTCTATGACTCAATATGCAAACTGACCATGGCATCTTATTGGATGCCTACCCCCATGGTCCTAACCTGAAATATAATTTTTATTGTGGCCCCTGTGGGGAAATTTAGTGAGTTGAATAAGGTTAGTTTTAAGGAATTTTTACTTCACTTATGGTGTGGAAGTGTGTGATAAAAAAGTGAAAAATCACACATTTTTAAGATGTGGATATGCGGTGATCCTTTACACGTCCCCTATTGATCTATGTTTTATTTTCCTTGCTATAAGAAAATCATGTGTGGATAGTGGGTTGCTTACATCTTTGGCTAATTAATCTAAGTGGTTAACTAAAGGAATATGGAAATTTATCAAAAGGGAGCTTTCATATGCTTTCCCAGGGTCACCAAAAGGTGCAAGGGTAGCAAATATTACTTACTTCTCTTAAGATAATTAATTCCTCGTCCCAACTCCTAGTGCATGAAATTAAACTAAAATTAATGATCTAACTAGGAAAAATGAAAACTAGCTAAGCATATATGGATTAGGGCCACTTACTCCAGCTAATTATCTATGTGTTTTTAGTGTCTATTTTCACAAAAATAAGTTATTTTAGATTGCAAGTAAATTTACTCCTACTTCAAATATGTGGTTTTTTGTGGCGATAAACTTTAAAGTTTAAAACTAGCAACTAGAAATACTAAAATGTAGCCAAAAGCAAGTTTTATACAGTCATGGGATAGCACACATAGTGCTGGCAGTTTTTCTCTGGGCTGCCAGCCACTTTACAATTGGGAATTTTGAGTGCAAGGGGGATTTCCTTTTTCTTTCTTTGTTTTCCCTGTCTTATTTCCATTTCCTTTTCCTTTGAACTTTTTTTTCTATGGTTCCGATGGCGACTTCTTTGCATGATCTTCTTATCCATGATTTCCCCTATTTTCAAGATGAATTTCTTTCACACTAGATTCATCTAGATTAGTGGGATCAAACAACAACAATGAGTGAAAGAGATAACTATGTAAATCACCAATGTATTTCATAAAAAAAAAAATCGTGAGTCAAAAGGAATATTCAAAGCCAATTCTCGCTTCCTAAACACTTCTATAAAACTTTGAACATTCTAACTTTTCCCTGTCTCAAGTTTTTCCATTATGTCATGGATTTGTTCTTGTAACCCAATGGGTAAAATTTCCCTATTAATGAAAAAGTAAAATCAGATTATTTAGGTGCCAGTGGGTTGTTTATGCCCTATAAGCTACCATTTGGGTGTCATGTGGTGTCACTCAATTGGGAAATGTGAAATCTTCGTATTGGCCCACATTTGTTCCCGGTTATCTTGTCCTACCACATCATTCGTCTAGCAGGATACCATACCATGCCATGTGGATAATTTAGGGGTTAACACATGGTCCTCATGAGGAGTGCCATGTGATGCCTCCTGGGTTTCCTGTCACTACCTTATTTTTTCATATTTACACAAAACCTCAGATGAGAATAAATTTGTCATGTAGACTCAGTTTTAAGTGACATTTACGATATTGGAATCATCTTGATGATATCTACGACTTGTTGTCACTTTTGTTGAGATTTGAGGACTTCAAATTTTGAGCTTTTTTGGATCCTCTAGATCAATCCTCGCCACTAAGAAACTTTTGGACCTCAAAAATCATTTTTCTTTCTTTTTTTTCCCTGTCTTATTTCCATTTCCTTTTCCTTTGAACTTGTTTTTCTAGGGCTTCGATGGAGGCTTCTTTGCTTGATCTTCTTATCCATGATTTCCCCTATTTTCAAGATGAATTTATTTCACACTAGATTTATCTATATTAGTGGGATCAAACAACAAAAATGAGTGAAAGAGATAACTATGTAAAGCACCAATGTATTTCATAAAAAAAAATGAGTCTAAAGGAATGTTCAAAACCAATTCTTGCTTCCTAAACTCTTCTATAAAACTTTGAACATTCTAACTTTTTCCCTGTCTCAAGTTTTTCCATTATGTCATGGATTTGTTCCTGTAACCCAATGCGTAAAATTTCCCTATTAATGAAAAAATGAACTCAGATCATGATGAAAGGAGTTTACCATTATTCTTACTACCTTTTTGAAGTTTTCTCTCCCACCATACAAGAGATGTACCTCCGAGTCAAAGTGATTCCACCCAAATATTTGCTTCATCCTCTTTGATATTTTGTATATGGAAGTAGACTTTGATCTGTCTAATCCAATTGTTTAAATTCTCTGAATTATCTTATCTATTAAATGTGAGAAAATAAAATTCTACATCTAACTTTAAAAATGGCTTAAATTTAGAAGCATTTTTTTATGACTATTTGAATGATGAGAATGAGGGGAAGAGGAAGATATTTAATTTAAATATGGAGATTTAGGAGGTTCTCCTCCATCTCCTCATTGTACTAAAATTTTATCTTCAGTCAGAGCTCCCTCTTTCTTTCCATCTTTTTCCATTATCCTTTCATAATATGAAAACAAAATTTCCACTCAATTTACCATTTGGTAGAGGGCCTTGTGGAAATCCTGCTTATTCTTTGTGTGTATATTATTGTCCTCCATTTTATTTCTTCATGTTTCACATCCAATCTTAGGGTCAAATGACTTGAGTTTTCCTTCACCCTCTTTGAGTTGGGCCATGGTAAGCATCCACACCCACAATTCACATCCAAGAAGACCGCATTGATACAAACATAATCCAAGATCTTTCCTTCAGTGATGTTAAAAAAATTGCTTAAAAAGCATGAAAATACCATAAATGCAACATCTATGAATAAAAACACAAAAAAATGAAACATGGACAAGGCACCAATATTTGTTAATGAAGCTCACTCACAATATGTTAGCTACGTCTCCATGCCCAACTTTAAAGTGGACAATCCTATTTATTATCTCAGCAAAATAATGGAAAATACATGGAAATACCTCACATCTGGGGATGGCCCAAAAATTTACTACTTTGATCCCAATTCTAATTGCACTAGTGGATTCGCCTCGAAATTTCGCGAAAAAATGACAATAAGATTCATATGGTTATGTCACTTTCACCTATGGACTCTTTAGGGAATATTCAAGATGCAACAACAATTCAAATCCTAGAGTTAGAAAACACCCCCAGATTTGAGCCAACTTTTTAGGCCCATAGCCCTAGTCAGTGCCCAAAACTTCATGAAAACTTATGGGATGATAAATAAAATTAGAAAAATGATACAAAATCAATCACATCAACAAGAACTCATATGGACCCCTCCTAGCCATGAAAAAAAAAAATTCAAACATGTAAGAAACATTGAATCTACAGGTAAAAACAACATATTTAAGCATAGGGGTCTTATAATTATCTAAGAATCGCTAATAAGAATTGATCCCTTACATCATTAGTTGCAATACCATCTATTTGACCATAGATACATTGTGCATTCACTTACAAGTAAAAACATGGATAGAGGAACACCATCATTAATAAAATACATGCTTATAACCATCATATTAACAACATAAACACCATAGATACAACAACAATAGAATCCACATAATAACCAATAAATTTAATACCAAAAACCAAAGGAATGATCTCTTCATTATTGAATATAAAAACCAATTGGATATGGGACTTCCACGTTCCACTCAACCACATATTGGATGAGCCAAATATTACTTCAAAAAATCACCCTCGTTCCATATTCCAAGCATGAATGTGGGAATCATAACCAATGAACAAGAACCAAACAAACATGAATGCTACCAGAGTTCTTCGCCTACACCACGATGAATTGTCTCGTCTCTTAGTCTCTCAGGATTTACTGTAATCCACAGTCTGATTCAGGGATCACTAGGCCCTAAACTAAGACATACTATCCATGATTTATCATACATCCCATCTCGAAACTACTAGGCCAAAACCAAGAGTACCCACCTCTCAGGCTTTACCGCAATCCATACTGGATCACTAGGCCCTAAACTGAGGCAAACCACCTCTAGGCTTTACCATATATCGCACCATACATAAGCAAGGATTCCTAGGCCCACCAAATGAACACACTATCTGGATTTTATGCAACCCACAGTCTGTTTTAGGGGTAACTAGGCCATGTATTGCAACATAGATCCACCTCACTCAGCTTCGAATCCAATCTGGAAATCCAGCTCAACCAAAGTATGAGAACCCATCTATTCAAGGCTATCTGGAAATGGCAAGGCTAGGCTAAATACACTGTCACACCTGGAAAAACCCATGCCAAGACATCAAAGAAACACATGCAATACCATGCCTGCCAAATCTATCAAGGAACTTGTTAGCTCCTTGCAATTTCAGCATATTGGTGAAACCGAAGCTGCAGGGAGAACACTTAAACCACTTTGGGATTCTATGAACTATCCCTCCTAAATCCAAAGAGGGATCTCTCTATAAGTGAAAAGATTGATTTATATTTAAGGCTTTTGGTTATGATATTAGGCTATTTATTAAGAACAAGGTTTTTGTTTGGTTTTAGATGGTTGAGCATGATTTTTAGTTGGGTGGAAAGTCCTAAAATGAAATATTTTCAAAGGTGTGAAGTTGCAAGCAATCAGAACAAGCTTTAGCTAATAGGATAGATATGACGCTGGTTTTTAGTCCATTGGGCTATGGAGTCGTAAAAGGTTTTAATTGTGAAACAATTTCAAGAGTGGTCCAAGGAGCAAGTCATCTATATCACAAGATCTCTTAGACAAACAATCCAGTAATCCACATAATTACTTTCAGAAGGGATGAAAACAGATAAGAAAAATAAAGTGCAGCATAAGATCAGATAAGATACTTTTAAATCTAAACTGATTTTAGCATACTCTTAGGGAAACTTTCAGAATTACCTTTGAAGAAAGAACTAGAAGACAGGGCAAACCATAAACTGTTCTAGTCTAACTTTACTGAGTACATAATGAAAATAACATTCAAGAACTTCCTTTCAAGCTTTGCACATCAAGACAGGGGCAAACGAACATTCCTTGATAATGTTTACACTTAAGTCATTCTTAAACACACAATTTGGAGGAAAACATTGAGATAAATCTTATCAGTCAGAGAAGGGTACTGTAAATAGTAAATCCTAACTCTATGCTTGTTGTTCTTTATCAGAGAATAAGTGGAAAAAATGGCATACATGAAAGGAAAAAAATAACACAGAAAGAAGCACTTCACCAGTGATATAGACCAGGATCCCAAGAATCAGCTTGTATATTGATGTCAATCCAGTTACATTCTTCAATTCCAATGTTTCAGTTCAGCAATCATCTTCTCTTCTCAGCCTAACTTATTTAATCACAAACAAAGCTTCAAGAGCCTCTGAGCACTATTTACATGTAGAAAATTTTGAGCACAAGTATATTTCAAAGTTTTGCAACCAACCCTTTACAATGAGCTCCTCAAGAAGATTTTATAGGAAAATGAGGAGGTGGAATGAGAGAAAAGATCTACAAGCTCAATTAATACATTAAAATTCTTCTCGGCCTTTGAGGGGCTCAATGGAGAATATTTCCGATATTTCTCTGTACTAATTGGCTTACATTGAGTATTAAGCTCGCTGGGAATATTTTGTTGACTTTAAGGCTCTGTGTTATCCTTCTAATAACTTTGCTAACAGTTTACAATAAGTTCCTTTGGTCAAATTAACTGTTCAGTTGTCTTGAGGCAAATATCTTTTGTTCTGGTAGTAACTATGCCTCTTTTGAATGCTTTGAGGTTGCATGTGGCTTCTGGTAGCTGAGAGGATTCAATTAGCCTCTAATGTGGCAGTGGAGGCTTTCTCAGTCTGGTAGATATTTTTGTTTTGACCTAAAACACAACTAATTTGCTTTTGATCTATGTGTTAGGCATAATTAGGCCTAAATCTTGTCTTCTGTTCTTTAAACTGTGTTTAATTGAGTGGATTAGGCTTTAGATGGTCGATTTAGGCCATAATCCCTCGAAACTATGTAAACAACCTTTAATTCTTCACTTTTTCCATGATTGGGTCCTTTCACACTGATACTCTCTTTTTCATTAAATTTTGATGTGTCTTGTTGATGTGCAGGTGCGCAGAGGGATTTTATAATGGTGCCATTGTTCATGAGGCACCGGAAAACTTGGACGGGAAACCCTGTGGAACAATCTCTTTGATGAATAAAGGCCTGGGGGATCGTCATCCCCGGCCTTTGTTTTCCTTTTTAACATAATGGAAAAAACCATTGAAACCTGTACAAACCAAGAAAAATTAGAAAAATCCTACGGGCAAGGTTAAAAATGCTTCAAAGGTTTAGGTTTGGATCGTGACCATTGGATGAAAGCATCCAACAGTGGAGATTTTCTCGTGGGGGTCAAAAGGAAGGCGGTTGGCACAAACGGTGCAAGATATTAGGTCCGGGCCATTGATGCATAGTGATCAACGGTCGAGATCAATCCGGGAAAATATTATGTAGAAGGGTCAACTTTATAATGAAATGGGGAAATTACAAAGAAAAATAGGCAAAAACCTTAATCGGTAGCGAAAAATGTGTTAATGAAACTTGGGGTTTCTTGGAGGATTCTGGGCTGTCGGATTAGATCGGCCACGGAGATCAACAGTGGAGGTTGATCGATGAAGGCCTTTGGAGGATGGGTGGAAGGCGATGAACTAACGTGAGATTAAACTAGTACCATTGATCTGTAGAGATCAACGGTAGAGATTAAACACGATGGAATGCAGTGTAAATGGGGAGGATGGTTTCGGCTAAAGAAACCAGTTGTTTCATGCAAGAAAAAGGAGGAAAGGTGGTTTTACCTTTTTTAACACGATATGTGTCAGAGCCTGACATGTGGCTTTTTAAAACTGCTTATATCGCATGAATTTTAGGAATTATCTGTCGAGCTTAAATTTATGTGAAACTGCGTGTCGTCCATTAGATCCGAGGCTTTAGATTGGACAGTCGAGAGGAGAGTGCGATGGCGATGAGATGCTCAGGTGATAAGATGTGGGGCAGGGTCTGAGCGGTTTTGATCTGGACCGTCAGATCAAGGAATGGACGGTGGAGATTGGATCTGGAGAAAGGTAGGACCCAAAGGAGTTGGGCCTATCGCGTTGAATCTAGACTGTTGGATGAAACGAATGAACGGTCCAGATTCAATCTTGGGATCAGATGAATAAAATATGAGGTGATGTTCGGGCGAAGAATGGATCGATGTGAGTCGTTGATCTGCAGAGATCAATGGCGGATATTCATCAAAGAACATTACAAAGCGGGGTTTATGAAATTAACCAAAGGTGTGAGGATTGATCTGGACCGTCAGATCTTAATGTATGGATAGCCTAGATGCAATCGAAGGATTGTGATCAGCGGGGGCAAAGGAAAAAAAAACGCCGATGTGATTGAACGTAGACCATTGATTTGAGGATCAGATCGATGACGGAGAATGAATCAAAGGTCCAAAGGCAGAGGGAAGGGTTTATGGAAAAGAGTGATGTGGACCGTCGGATCTGGGAATGGTATAATAGATCGATGGTAGAGAATCCATCAAAAGGAGCCAATCGAATGGGGAGCAATAAAATATTTAAACGCGCCCAATGGAAATCTCCGATGCGAGATCCCGAAGACCGTTTGATCTTTTCAGATCGACGGTGGGGAATGGTTTAAACCGTGAACCGACGGGTTTCCTTTATAATATGAAAAATAGGGCTTTTAATAAAATACAAAGGCAGAATGGCTTTGGGGAGGATTTATATAATTTTTTAGCACCCGATTGCAGGCTCTTGGTTTTTACAAAGGAAGCAAAGAATCGGGGTTTATATACAAAGGAGCCAATTGCATAGGAAGTTTTATGAAACAAAAAGACATGCGCTCGTCAAAAGTTCCGATTGCGATTAGCACTTTGGGACTTAGCACTTTGTTTCCAATGCTAGGTTGCATGGTGGGAAGTGGTTTTGGGCTTAGCCAAAGGGGCTTAGGCCTATAATGAAAAAAGTGGGGTTTTTATGTTTTTTCAAAGATTTTCAAAGGATTTGAAAACTTCCGATAAGGAAAAAAAAGGATTTTAAACCTTATCAAAGGGGTTTTTATGAAGGGAAGAAGGGAAATGAGGGAAAATATAGGAATTTATTGGGAAAAAAGAAGATAAAAATGAAGGTTAACAATGAGTGAAAGGAGGGGTAAAATGAGGAAAAATGAAGTTTTTGCAGCAGTCTTTTCTTCATGAAAATAGCAGAATTTCAGGTTTTAAAGGGAAACAGCAGTGAATATTAACTCAAGGATAAGTCATCTTCACAAGACTTCAAGAACTAACAATTTGACAATAAAACTTGTTTCTTGAAGGCTTTCAAAAATTATTTAGCCACCATTTGATATGACAAATTTTATAGGTGGCTAACAGAATTCATACATGCAGATCAATACTTTCCAAGAATCCTACTGAAGCTACTTTATTCCTGCTCCTCCTTGCTTGCTTTCTCCTTCTTCCTGCTTTCTTGAATTTCTATCTCAAAATTCCAAAGTGCTCCAAAAACTTTGTGTCTAAGAGTGAGAGTGAGAGTGAGAGAATAATAAAAGAGCTCCAAAACTAAACTGATAAAAGGTACCAATTGATCCTCATAAGCCTTTTTATATAAGAGGCATCTATTCTCTTCATTTTCCATTATTTTCCTTCATTTTTCTCCTCACATGCAACCTGTGACCTTTCATCTCCCTTTTCTCCTAATTTCCACTATTTTCATAAATAAATGTGCCAAAAATGCCATTTTGAATTTTCAAAGCCTTTGCCTTTTCCTTTCCCAATTTCCTTAGCTATAATAAACCAAATTAACACCCACTAGGATGTTTTTCCCAACATTCAACTTGGAATAAATGTCCCATCAACCGTAGTTATTATTTTTTTAACTTTTATTACATGGAAATTTCATCATGGTTGTTACATCGCCTTCAGCTCTAGACCCCTTAGGGAATCTTCAAGATGCCACAATAGTTCAAAATATTCCTTGGAATATTTCTTGAAAAAATTTCCAACCCTGACACGGCTCCACCACCTTACGTTGAGTTCTGCTCACCCCCCCCCCCCCCTTGTGGCCCAAGCTTTGCTCGTTTGTCATGGTCCTTGTATGAATGAAAATTTATTGATTAAATAAGTTGTGTGAGGCATAAAATACAAAGTCCTACCCTGTTGTTTCTTTGAAAATTAGTCAAAAGTGTTAATTGGTGGCATGGGGTCAAGCCCACAGACTCCCACTATGGTGTTTGGTTAAAAAAAATTAAATTTTTTTAACGATTTGTTTGTTGTTTTAACCACCCATGTGAATATATGGTTATGAAAGTTATAACCAACTGTGAACCTTGGACTAGCCACGACAACTAATGACCCAAGTTTCTCTAATGTGATAGGTTTCAGTGGGTTTTTTATGCCCTATAAGCTACTATTTGGGTGTCACGTGGTGTCATTCAATTGGGCAATGTGGAATCTTCCTATTGACCCACACATGTTCCCAGTTATCTTGTCCTACCACATCATTCGTCTAGCAGGATACCATGCCATGCCATGTGGAGAATTTAGGGGTTAACAAATGGTGCTCATGAGGAGTGCCATGTGGTGCCTCCTGGGTGGCCTGTCACTACCTTATTTTTCCTATTTACACAAAACTTCAGATGAGAATAAATTTTTCATACAGACTCACTTTTAGGTGAAATTTACGATATTGGAATCATCTCGATGAGATCTACGACTTGCTGTCCATTTTGTTGAGATTTGAGGATTTCAGATTTTGAGCCTTTTTGGATCCTCTAGATCAATCCTCACCACTAAAAAGTTTTTTGACTTCAAAAATCCTTATCAATCAACAATTAGGTGAGGTAATTACTCCCTCACTTTATCCATTTCAATCCATTGTGCCTTGCCAGTATGCATTCCTTTGAAACCCATTCGAAGGTGTTCCACATCTCCTTGTCATGAAGTCTTTGTCCTTATGTCTAGGATGATGTTTTTGGCTAACTTGTCCAAGTATTCTTGAGAAAAATAATCTAGTGTTGGAACTTAGACACTCTCCTCTAGATCCATGACCATGGGAGGTTCATAAAGTTTCAAGCTCTCTACGTTGACTATGGAATACATTTGCATATAAGCTAGAAGATCGTGGTGGTAGTCATTTGTCCCAATATTTTCTAATATGGTGAATGGAACATATTTGATTGGTTTCAAATTTTTTTCCTTCTCCCTTAAACCTATTCTTGTTGATGTGAAGCCATACTCGATATCCAGCTTAGAAGTCATGATCAACCATATGCTTGTAATTCCAAGCCTTATATTATGCTCGACACTTTTCTAGATATTCTTACACTACTTGATGTATCATTTGGATCCATTGAATGACCTTGATATCTCTTGCTTTATCACTTTGTTTATTGGAATTATCATCTTTCCTAGAGACCAAATCTAAGGGTGACTTTGGAAGGTACCCAAAGAATGTCTCAAATGGTGAAATTTTAGTGGAAGTACCTATTATATGCATGATGAACATAATTTATATGTTCATCCCACAACTTAGGATGCTTATTTCAATACCCTCGGAGAAAATGAGCCATTGCTCAGTTGGCAACCTCTATCTTTATGTTATTCTGTGGATGGAAATGTGTACTCCTCTTTATCTTGGTGGCCATCATTCTCTACAAGCTTATCTAAAACTCTCCAAGAAGTCTAGAATCTCAATCCGAGATAATGGATGTGGGTAGACCAAAATGGAACCATACATGCTAAAAGAAAACTTGAGTAGTTTGATTAGCAGTAATGTGCTTTTTGCATGGCATATCAAGACACATCTTACTAAAACTATCCACTACTACATACAAGTAGTCATGGCCCCTTTTTGATCAAGAAACCCCTCTAAAAAATCCATGGAGATACTTTCCCAAGGATGAGAAGGAAAACATAGTGGTGTGTACAACCCCAATTTTCTATTAGCGGGATTACAAGTATAGCACATCGTACACCTCTTTACACACTAATTGGTTACAATTTCTTTCATTCAAGGCCAATAAAAAAGCCTTTGCAAATGAGCCATGATTTTTCCTACCGGAAAGTGACTAGACACAAGAAAAGTGTGAACTTCTCGAATTACATCGACTCTTTCACTTATATGAATACATAATTTACCAAGATGGTAGAGTAACTTGTCCTAAAAATGATATTTATCCACTTGTGATCCATGGTTTTTCCTCTCATAAATATCTTTAAAATATCCATCAATAACATAATGTTCAACATAGCTATCTTGTGGTAAAGAATCACTATACAAAAAAATAGATGCATAAGAAAGAGGTCTAGAAAGCATATCTTCCACTTTGTTACTTGTACCCTTCTTGTATTTTATTACCAAATGGAACTTTTGAAGGAACCCCATCCACCTAAACTAACAATCTTGTTGAAACTTGGTATGTGACTAGAGATACTGTACGGGATGATGGTCTGTATGTATGATAATATCCTTACCTATCAAGTAATGCTTCTATTTCTTGACACTTTGAACCAAGAATAAAACTATTTGTCATAAGTGGATAATTAACAACTTGAGAGAAATTTTTAGAGTGGTAACATATAGGCTTACAATTTTGTATGAATACTACGCCCATGGAATATCCACTAACATTCGTCTCAATCTCAAGTGGTTGTTAATGGTATGACATGGATAATATTGGTGTTGTGCTAATATTTTCCTTCAAGTTGTCAAAAGAATTTTGTTGCTTTCCTCCCCACTGAAATAACTTCTTTACACTGGTTAGTTCATGCAAAGGAGATGCAATGAATGAGAAGTTAGCTATGAATCTTCTCTAGTACTAAACTTCTCCCAATAAATTTCTCACACCTATCACATTTGTAGGTTTCTAAGTCATTTTAAAATTACATCAACTTTAGAAGGATCAATATTCAATTCAACTCCTTCAACAATATGACCCAAATACACCAAAGAAGCTTTCCAAATTCACATTTGGACAACTTTACATACAATTTCTCCCTTTGCAAAGTATCTAGTACTTTCTTGACATGTTTTACATGATCATCCCATGTTTTAATAATGAAAATATATATAATATAAGTATACGAGCACAAAATCATCTAAGAATGGTTGAAATACATCATGCATTACATGCATGAATGTATCTAGGTAATTGAAAAGCCCAAATGGCATTACCAACCACTCAAACAATCCTTGATTAGTTTTGAACACAATTTTCCACACATCATTTTCTGCAATCCTAATTTGATGGTAACCAATGCGCAAATCCAACTTAGTGAAATAAAAAACATTATTTGATTGATCAAGAAAATAATATATACGAGGGAGATGATATTGGTTTTTTGTCGTGATATTGTTGAGATCCTGATAATATATGTGTATTCTCCATGTTCCATCTTTCTTCGACACCAACACAATTGCTGAACCACATGGGGATGAGCTAGGTCTCATGACTCCTTGGTCCAACAAGTCTTGTACCTGCTTCTGGATTTCCTCTATTTCCATAAATGAAATCCTGTACATTCTCACATTTGGAAGTGGTGCATAATGTTGAATATGTATCTCATGTTGGATTTCCCTCTTGGGAGGCAATCCACCTGGTTCTCCAAAAATATCATCATAGTTGGAAACAATATCAAACATTTATTTCCTATGATTACGACTACAAAATTTGAAGGAATAACATTTTTTAGCATATTTTTCCCTTAAAACCATGAGCATACACTTCTTGTTGGATTTGATGAGTCTCTTCACCTGTCTTACACATATAAGAGTTGAATTAAATTTCACGTAGTGAGATCTAGAACCTTCTTTAGTGGGATGGTCCTTGTTTTCATGCCTAAAAAATACTTCCCTCCTATCATATAAGATGGGCTTTCCAATAATATGTCACAAATTTCAAGTGGGACAATATCTAAATTAACCTCATCTATCAAATTTGAAGTAATATAAAATCTGACCCTACTCTACTTGGTGACATTGAGTTTTTCATTGTCGCACACCCAACCAAGAGGATAGGCTTTCCAATAATAACTTCTTAACAATTTATTCTAATATCAAATTAAATTGAGAACCCATATCAAACAATGTATATGTTTTTGTATGCTTAGATACAAATCTTATATGAAAAAATTAACTTCCTTTTCTTTTATCATCATGAGCTTTATTTTCAAAACTTAAAATAACATGAAAGAAACTTTTACCTTGTACCCCAACAATTGTGATCTACATCTCATCACCATAATATAAACCTAGGTCTTGTTATACTATATTAATTGTCTTCTTCTTCCATTTTCCACCAAATTTTTTTATGCTTTAACTCTAGATGTAACTTCTAACATTGATCCTCATTGTGCCTATATTTCTTACAATGAGTGCAAGGGGGATGTCCTTTTTCTTTCTTTGTTGTCCCTATCTTATTTCCATTTCCTTTTCCTTTGAACTTATTTTTCTAGGGCTTCGATGGAGGCTTCTTTGCATGATCTTCTTATCCATGATTTCCCCTATTTTGAAGATGAATTTCTTTCACACTAGATTCATCTAGATTAGTGGGATCAAACAACAACAACGAGTGAAAGAGATAATTATGTAAAGCACCAATGTCTTTCATAAAAAAAAAATCGGGAGTCTAAAGGAATATTCAAAGCCAATTCTTGCTTCCTAAACTCTTCTATAAAACTTTGAACATTCTAACTTTTTCCATGTCTCAACTTTTTCCATTATGTCATGGATTTGTTCCTGTAACCAACTGGGTAAAATTTCCCTATTAATGAAAAAATAAACTCAGATCATGATGAAAGGAGTTTACCATTATTCTTACTCCCTTTTTTAATTTTTCTCTCCCACCATACAAGAGATGTACCTTCGAGTCGAAGTGATTCCACCCAAATATTTGCTTCATCCTCTTTGATATTTTGTATATGGAAGTAGACCTTGGTCTGTCTAATCCAATTGTTTAAATTCTCTGCATTAGCTTCTCTATTAAATGTGAGAAAATAAAATTTTACATCTAACTTTAAAAATGGATTAAATTTAGAAACATTTTTTTTATGACTATTTGAACGATGAGAATGAGGGGAAGAAGAAGATATTTAATTTAAATATGGAGATTCAGGAGGTTATCCTCCAGCTCCTCATTGTACTAAAATTGTGTCATCAGTCAGAGCTCCCTCTTTCTTGCCATCTTTTTCCATTATCCTTTCATAATATGAAAACAAAACTTCCACTCGATTTACCATTTGGTAGAGGGCCTTGTGGAAATCCTTCTTATTCTTTGTGTGTATATTATTGTCCTCTATTTTCTTTCTTCATGTTTCACATCCAATCTTGGGGTCAAATGACTTGAGTTTTCCTTCACCCTCTTTGATTTGGGCACTAGTAAGCATCCACACCCACAATTCACATCCAAGAAGACCGCAGTGAAACAAACATAATCCGAGATCTTTCCTTTGGTGATGTTAAAAAAAAATTCTTAAAGAGCATGAAAATACCGTAAATGCAAAATCTATGAAGAAAAAACACAAAAAAAGGAAACATAGACAAGGCACCAATATTTGTTAACAAAGTTCACTCACAATGTGTTAGATACATCTCCATGCCCAAATTTAAAGTGGAGAATCCTATTTATTATCTCAGAAAAATAATGGAAAATACATGGAAATACCTCACATCTGGGGATGGCCCAAAACTTTACTACCCTGATCCCAATTCTAATTGCACTAGTGGATTCGCCTCGAAATTTCGTGAAAAAAGTGACAATAAGATTCATATGGTTATGACAATTTCACCTCTAGACTCTTTGGGTTGCCTCCTGGGGTTGTTTTTGATACAGTACAAGGTATTTTTGATGTGTTTCCATCGATTCCACTTCCTTAAGGTCACCTAGAAGGTTGAATATCATTATAGTGGCCTCTCGTCGCATATTTACACTGATTGGACAGTTACTTTGGTAGATGTGGGATGATGGTGTTACAAAGTGGTATCAGAGCATGGTTCAACCTCGGACTATATGGGCAGTGTGTTGATCATGCATTTATGTTGGTTGCATATTTTTTTAGTATGCTTGAGGTATAAATTTTCTTGTTGCATCCATGTTGTGTTTTCCATGGTGGAAGTGGTGTTGCCATGGAAGTTTTGATGGTGTTTTTGTTAACATGTTGTCATGAGTGTATGACTGGTTATGTCTTGCTCATACTTGTGTATTGTTTGTGCACACTTGCTTACATATTGTTACATATTGTACATGCATTGCTTTCTTATGCTAGGGTTACATATTGGTCATGCTTCGATGTTATCCGTGTATGATTTCTTATGTGATGTCATATGTTGAACATGCATTGGTCATTTATGATTGGTTATACATGTCAAGTGGGTGCATATGGTCAAGTTTGCATTGGTTTGATTCAGTTTTTTGTGCATAAGGTCATTGTATGAAATTAGCCATGATGATGATATTGGTATGCTATAATGTTAATGTGTTGGCTAAGATACAGCAGGAGATGCATATCATTAAAGTGAAGTTGCAAAAATGGACCTTGGGGTAAGAGATAATCATCATACAAGTTTGTATGCTTGGCATGCAGGTATGTGATTCATTCTTGTTGTAAGCATTAGGGTTACTTATATGTTTTTCATTCCATTGTTATTTTGGTTACATGTATGATAAATGCTAGGTGATCATTGTAGTCATATGCATTATGTTTATGTGTATGCCTTCCTTTCTATTTACGTTATGGTTACATTCATGATAGATGTTAGTTAACTAGTGTGATCATATGTACATGTGTTGGTTATTCAGGCATGGTATTAACTTGATGACTATGTTATATGTTGTTGATGAATATTTTGTAAGTTAACTTGTAGCTAGAACAATGATTTTGTTATATGTTATTGATGAGCATGTTATATGTTAGCTTTTTGTTGTTATATGTTAGTTAACTTGATGATTAGGGTCATAGCATTAATATCTCGATATTTTATGTATCATGCTAAATTGGATTGGCCTATGCAGATGGTTAGGGTTATGAAATTCAGGTATGAATCGACTTGTTTGGGATATTATGTCATACTAATCTAGGTTGACTATGCATCTGTGATTTTTATGCATGCATGACAATTATTTATGAGATTATGATGTGAACATGTTAGCTAATTATTGTTATGGATATCATGACCTTATTTATGTTGAGTTGAGGTGTTATGAAGTTATGTTTTGATAATCTAGATTTATTATGTAGACAAGATATCATCCCCTCAGATACATTAAGGTATGAGTTTTCTTATGTCATATACTTGGTGCTTGATTGTTTTATTACGTGATATATTTGGTGTTTGAGTGATTTGGTGTCTATTACATCATCTAGTTGATTTATTTAACATGGTATATTTACAAGTTGTTTGAATGTTTGATTATTTACATGATATGATTATATGTCTCTATAATATTTCATGAAGGAATGACCTTGTTTTAAGATGTTTGTACTAATACATATGTGTTACGATAGCCGGTATATACTTGACTGTAAGTTGGTGATAGTTGTAGCATTATGGTTTTGACTATTACTTGATTATGGCATGGTTGTTAGTCTTGGTAAAAGTTGATTTCAAATTGATAGATATGTTGTCTTGATATTTGGTACATATGGCATAAATATGTGCTCAGTTACAGGTTAGCATGTTTAGCACGATAAGGTAAGATAACTGGTATATTGTTATATTTAGTTATGCACTAACAATTTTTTGTTTATGGCAGTATGATGTAGGGATTGCATGGAAAAGAGATTGCCATGAAATATTGAAGAAGGATCAAGTTGTGTGTTCCTTCAAAAGCACTAGGGACCCATTAGGATTGATTCATGGTGTTTTTTGCTAGTCTTGTGCTTTTTGTCTTTTGTGATTTGTTTGCACTTGATTTATGGTCATGATTGTGTCTAGTGCATGGCCCCGCCACTTTGTTGCAGTGTCATATTTCTTTTGGGTTTTCATGGTATTATTCTTGTGTGCTCTTGTTCTTTCCTTTTATGTTTTGAGAGTCTTAGGAATTGGTTGGGAAAGAGGAAATTTAATGGAGTCCGAGGAGAGATTTGTGGTACCCAACAAGTAATGTAAGATGCAGATGAAGCTCGGTGCATGAGTAAAGGGAAGTGGAAGGTAAGAGTATGGAATTCATTTGGACTGGTTGGATCCATTGTGGTAAATGGATGGTGGCAGTACAAACATGAGAAAGGCAACAGAAAAGGTAAAGTGAATGAGGTGTTAGATTCCTTGACTATGTTGGGAACTGTTGTTCTCAAAGTTGTGCGTGTTGTGCACGAATAAATGAAGTTATCTTGACCTATACCTTACTCTATCTGGTAATTATGATGTGATCATGATTATGCTAGGGTTTATATATGTATACATGTATGTATTTATTTATGTCGTGTTTGAAAGGTTCGTCATGGATCATGATTGTTTAATGTTGATGTTTATATGCATATATGTGTGTATGTGTGTTGTTGTCTGCCAGGATCATGATTGTTTTATGCTAATGCTTATATATATGTATGTATGTGTGTATATGTCACTGTATGACATGGTTTTCAAGGATCATTCTTGTGGAGGAATGATTTCTTATACAGGTGAATATCATGAAGAGGTTCTTGGCCTTATCAGGAATCAAGTGGGAAGAGTAACTCTAACATATCTATGAGGTAAGTATCATGTGGAAATGAATTGATGTTATATGCTTGTACTATTCCTATGTTTATGCTATGGACAATTAATGCTAAGGGGCACATAAGAGAAGTGAAATAAGTGTAATCTTCGGCATGCTAGGGTAAGCATGCATAGTGGAAAGACACTAGAAGCAAGGTTACTTGTGGCATTAGTGTGTGGTTTATGGATGTGTAGTACTATTGTTGTGTACATGTTAAACACGTTTTATATTCAGCAATTGTACCTATGGTGATGGGTACATGTAACATATGTAGTATTGTGTACCTATGATGTTGTATGCATGTTGTATATATGGTGGTGTGTGTATATTTCATATGTTGTGCTAATTATAGATGGTGCTATGTACATGTTGGATATGTGGTTTTGTGTACATAACATATTGTGGGAATGTTGGATATGCAGTGTTGTGTACATATGGTGATGTGCACATGTTGAATATGAAATGTTGGGTACGAGATGGAACATGTGGCATTGTGTGCATGTGGTGTTGTGTACATGTTGTACATGTGGTGTCGTGTGCAGGTGGTATCGTGTACATGTCGTACATGTGGCATTATGTATATGTGGTGTCATTTCCATGTCGTGCATGTGGTTTTGTGTACATGAGGTATTGTGTACACATTGTACAGGTGGTGCAATGTACATTTGGCATTGTGTACACATTGTGCAAGTGATGCCATGTACGTGTGATGTTGTGCACACATTGTTGAGGTAGTGTTGTGTACGGGTGGTATTGTGTACATGTTGTGTGTATGATATTGGTATACATGTGGTATTTTGTGAATATCATACATGTTTTGTTGTGGGTATGAGGTACTATGTATGTGCATGGTGTATTTGTGGTATCGTGACATGTGTATTCATTGTAGTGTACTGTGTATATGTATATGTATTATATTGTGCACTGGGAGTAGGTGTATGTGTTATATGTCGGTGAAGGTGTATGTATTGTGTTTCATTTTAATCTGGGTGTAGGTATATGTTTTGTACGTCAGTGAAGGTGCATTTATTCTATTGTATTGTACACCAGGTGTAGGTGTATGTGTCATATGTCGGTGTGGGTGCATGTATTGTATGGCGTTGTATGTCATATGTGGGTTTACATGTTGTGATGTACACTGTGTGTATGTGTACATGATTAAAGAGAAGAAAAGGCACTGGGTTCTTTTCGAGTGTGGAAACCAATCCAGAATGTTGTAATGTTCCAAATCCAGAACTCGCTGCTCCATCGGGAATATCTTTAAGATATTCCAATTCCTTCTTCAATGATCTATCACAAGTCCATTTCAGAGATTGACTGTTGGGGAATTTATAGGATATGTCTCCTTCCAAAGAAGGGAGAGATCTTGAGGCTAGCTAGCCCTTCACAGACTCTGTCTATTGATATGCAATATTCTACCTCGGGAATTTCTGCTACAAGGTCCTTGAGGACGCTGTATAAGGTAGCCTCTGCAAAAATGAGGAAAACCACCACTGGGATGCCCTAGAAAATACTCAATAAAACTCCCTTGCAAAAAAAGAGCTCAAATAAATACATCTAGATGGGTTATTCAGATCTCCCCAATCTAGGTCTCTAAACAATGCTCAATGAGAGAGCTTACAACAATATATGGACATAAACACAGAACTCTACAAATATGAATACACCATAAGAGGGAAATGTATGCAGCCAACATTATATGATTATATCAGAAATAATATATAATAAATATCATGAGGAATGAACCCCTTTTTCAATAGGAATCAACCTCTCATGAACAAACCCTGAAATACATAAGTTACCGCAACTATACAAAATGCCAGAGGACCATGCCTGCATAGTCTATATGAAAGTAGTTGCTGCTGAATATACATGAAATACAAATGTGGCTGTAGGATACAAATAAATATCCCAATAACAAAGAAATGGGCTGAAATACAAGATTTCTAGCCAATCTATGAAAGATTGCTAGAAATGCTGGAGAATACCAAAATGTGACAAGAGACTTGTCACTGCAATTGAACCAAAACAAGAATGAGGTTGTGGCTAATCTGAAATCTGATTTCCCTCCTATAATCATGTCTCCAACACAAAGGGTTGATCCCTTTGTCTCAAAAACACACTCCTGGTGAGCCCAATGAAACCCTCTCTCACTGCCTCCATAAAATAACACAGTTTCCTCCATGGAATGCACAGTGGGAGATGATGGAATGTTGGCCCATGCCAACAGATATGAAATACAGCCCGAGAATCCTCCTTGCAGCTCCTCCAATGAATATATCACTCCTCCACTGAAGAAAACAAGACAAGAGAGACTCCATGAGTTCCTCTCTTGCTGCACCCAGCAACACAACGTCCTCTTTGCTATAGAGCTAATGCTGAAGAAGATGAATGTAGTTGTGGTCAATGTCAGATTGAGGAAAATCAGCTCAATACTCATCCTTCCTTGAGGAAGAGGTAGGGATTCCCGACCGGGAACACCCTAGTGCCCAAGGGCACCATCACCCCGCTAAACAGCCCAGGGATGCAAGCTTTTGTAGACCCAAGTCTAAAACTCCAAAACATGTATGAAAATCGGCTGCCATCTCCTCCTTATAAATAAAGGAAACTCTTCTCCACCATGGTCCCACCAATTAGGGTTTCCACCCTCACATGAGTGTCTTCCCTCCAAAATTACGCAGCTTCTCTAGGAAGCCTCTCCTCCTTGGGCAGTGCTATTGACTTTAGTCAAAGGTGACTAAATAAAGTGAGCTGGGTTCCAGTCACACCCTTAGTTGTTCATTCCAGCTGCTTATTTGCCTCCTTTTCACATAAGGAGTGTTATTTATTCATCAAAAGAGGGCTAAGGTGTCTCCTTGCCCATTTTATTAAACAAAAATAAAAATTGCAACTATAATGTTCCATTTTAACTTGAGGCTAAAAATTGGGAACATTACAGTCCTCCCCTCCCACATGTTGTTTGCCCTCAAGCAACTGCATAGAGAGAACAAAATTTTCTCCCCCTTCTTCTCTTGTGGCCTCCTCATCAATGGTCACACCACTGCTCAAATATGCTGCAATGAATATGTCCTCCAATGCTCTCTCCCAAGTATGCAAGCTGACAACAATGATCCTCATGGAAAGATAGAAGGTGTAGTGGAATCCTTCTTGCTGGAATGTGGCCTCCTTAAGGTAGGAGTGATGATATGCATGGGAAAATTTTACTCCCAATGATGATCCTCTCATCCATGCTATCATCCAAATGAAAATCTCAACCCCCGATTTCTGCAATGTGTTGGGGCTGAATGGAGAGTGTTCTTGTGCTTCTCAAGATGGTCCTCTCTCCATTTGAAGTGTCCATGGGGCTGCTTCTATCCTTGGGCTGAAATAGTATGGCCTCCAAGAATGGCCCAAGCTACCCCATCAAGAAAATTAGCCATGAAATGCCTCTGTAAATTCTCCAAGTGGTCCCTCCCACAAGAAGGTACAAGTAGCAATGTGGCAATCATGGTTTTCCCATGGTGTCTCCTGCAAGATAAAACATATACAATGGGGAGAATAATGCTCCCAATGGGCTGTACATACAATACTCTCCAAGAAATGCTCCTCATAAGTGTACAGATATCTGAAATACAATGGAGCAATATGCAATAAAAGCGAGTTGTCAAATGACAACTTGAGAGTGGTTCAAAGTTCCACTCATGGAACTACGCAGTGCCTCCTTGGCCTGCCTCAAAATCAAAATTAAAAAGTGTTGTACTAGCCACTTGTTTTCTGCCACAACATCTCCTCATAAGATGAAAACATGAAATCACAATTTGGTGCCAATGGTGCACACCAAGAAGCATGTGGCTTCCCCCACAATCATCACAAAAATAGCCAAAATCAAGGCTACAAGTTGTTGCAAGTACATTATACCAAGTGCAAGAAGGGATGGCCCTTCTTGAGACAATATGCTGCTCATATGAAGTAAAGAGGTACAAAATATAATGGGAATTATACCATCTCTACCATGTACTTGAGACCTTGAGCTAAAATGGCTCATCTGAATGCTCTCCCTCTCCTCCAATGAGTAAGGGAATGGTTGTGCCAACCTCTCCAAAATCAACTGGGCTATGCATCTTTCCATATGTTGATGAATATCATGATGAATTCCCTCCATAGTAAACTCCTCTAGCAAAGCAAAGTATGCATCTAAATGCACAACTAGGAAGTCCTCATGTGCTACATGCAATAGTTTCTCCTTGAAACTAGAAACTCTAGTCAAGAAGAGTCTGCCATGATGATAGATTATCATATCATCCACTAAGTATCTATCATCTCCATCAGGGCCATCCAAGATCATGCAATGCACCAAGATCCTAGGGAATACTCAACCAAAGCTGAGTCCTCCATCCTGGATCAATCCTCCTCATAGAAAGCACTGGTAATCTGCAATAAAGTTCTCCCCTCACATTGCTGCCTAGTACCTTGACATCCCCCATGCCAAATTCATCCTCCAAGTTGCTTCCATGCCCATCATGCAGCTGCTCATGCTCAACTAGAAATGATGATCTCTGAAAATGAGCCTCCCATGAGAGACTATCACCTCCAAATAATCTCTCGATCCTGGCCAACGTAAGCATGAGTGGCCTCCATCTACTCTGATGCATGAAAGAGTCCTTCCTCAAAGGAATTATCCTCTCTCTCTCCAAAACTATGGAGCAACCATCCTGCATCATGAAGATGTTATCCTCCATCTCTGCAGCAACTCTATCTGCGCAGTAAACTGATGAGAATGGGTAGTACTAAAAATGAGAGAGTGTATCCATCCTCCTTATGCTTATCCCCAAACTATCTGCGTTGTAATGGACTCCTCTAATGTCTCCACCCCTCTAGAATCCAAGAGTGGTGAACCAAATAGCATGATGCCTCTCATCATCTCTAGATCAAGTGGAAAGCCTACAAAAGTGAGACATCAAGATAGGAATGGACTGTATATATGAGAGGAATGGAAGGTCCCTCTCTCTCTACTGCGCAGTGCAGTCCCTCTCCCATGTGAAGAAAATATGTGAAATAGATAAGGGTGAATGCCCATCATCCCTTCATGCTGATCCTTCTACTCTTCATCTTCATCCAATGGTGCAACGCTATAGGTTCTTCTATGCACCTCCTCTCTACCAACATGTGAGTGTATCTCCTCCTTAATGAGAGGCCTTGGATCTTGGCCTTCCCTTGAGATAAATATCTCCACACCCTCACAAATGGAAGAGTGCCCTTCATACAATGGGGGTCTTGCCTCTAGCAAGCCATCCTCCTGATTTACTCCCCCTCTAGAAATATGGAATGGTATTTGTTTCGTGGTCCCCTTCCATGCATGCAAAGCGTTTGAAGTTTTGTCACACCATGTTTCACATTCATTTTCATCCATCCCCTTTGCAAAAATCCTTGTGATTTCAACATATGATCTCTCATTTGCATGAAAACATGAACTAGAATTCTGAAACCAATCATCATGAATAATACCTTTGAGTTGTAGCGCTACTCCTCCAAAGGCCTCAACTCTTTCCTTCCATCCTTCTTGCAGTAGATATGGGCAAAGTACTGCACTATGGATCTGCATGTGTGGCTGAATGCTCACACCCTTCATGAGAATAGCTAGGGCTTGCTTCATCCACAAACCCTTTCAGAAAATTTCCCCCAAATTTTCCCTTCTATCAAGATCTTCAATAATCTCTTCAATGGTCTGGAAAAGAAGAAGGCAAACCTCCTCTTCCGTTATTCCTTTCCTTGTTTCCTCTGTCAATATCCTCTCCTTGGAGAGAATCTCTTCTTGTTGATGGAAATATTGTGCACAAGCTGAGCCAAGATTGATGCTTTGATACCACTGTAATGTTCCAAATCTAGAACTTGATGCTCCATTGGGAATATCTGTAAGATATTCCAATTCCTTCTTCAGTGAGCTATCACAAGTCCATTTTAGAGATTGATTGTTGGGGAATTTACAGGATATGTCTCCTTCCAAAGAAGGGAGAGATCCTGAGGCTAGCTGGCCCTTCACAGACTCTGTCTATGGATATGCAATATTCCACCACAGGAATTTCTGCTACAGGGTCCTTGAGGACGCTGTATAAGCTAGCCTTTGCGAAAATAAGGCAAACCACCACTGGGATGCCCTATAACATACTCAATAAAACTCCCTTGTAGAAAATGAGCT
This sequence comes from Pinus albicaulis, assembly GCA_034641835.2. Taxonomy (NCBI): domain Eukaryota; kingdom Viridiplantae; phylum Streptophyta; class Pinopsida; order Pinales; family Pinaceae; genus Pinus; species Pinus albicaulis. Next base: position 537,719,078 of record CM076578.1, on the reverse strand, counting down.
CAAATAAATACATCTAGATGGGTTATTCAGATCTCTCCAATCTAGGTCTCTAAAACAATGCTCAATGAGAGAGCTTACAGCAATATATGAACATAAACACTGAAATCTAAAAATCTGAATACACCATAAGAGGGAAATGTATGCAGCCAACATTATATGATTATATCGACAATAATATACAAGAAATATCATGAGGAATGAACCCCTTTTGCAATAGGAATCAACCTCTCATGAACAAACCCTGAAATACATAAGTTACTGTAGCTATACAAAATGTCGGAGGACCATGCCTGTGCAGTCTATATGAAAGTAGTTGCTGCTGAATATACATGAAATAAAAATGTGGCTGTAGGATACAAAGAAATAGCCCAATAACAAATAAATGGGCTAAAATACAAGATTTCTAGCCAATCTATGAAATATGGTTAGAAATGCCGGAGAATACCAAAATGTGACAAGAGACTTGTCACTGCAACTAAACCAAAACAAGAATGAGGTTGTGGCTGATCTGAAATCTGATTTCCCTCCTCTAATCATGTCTCCAACACAAAGGGCTAATCCCTTTGTCTCAAAAACACACTCCTGGTGAGCCCAATGAAACCCTCTCTCACTGCATCCATAAAATAACGCAGTTTCCTCCATGGACTGCGCAGTGGGAGATGATGGAATGTTGGCCCATGCCAACAGATCTGAAATATAGCCTGGGAATCCTTCTTGTGGCTCCTCCAAAGAATATATCACTCCTCCATTGAAGAAAACAAGACAAGAGAGACTCCATGAGTTCCTCTCTTGCTACACCCAGCAACACAACGTCTTCTCTGTTGCAGAGCTAATGCTGTAGAAGATGAATGTAGCTATGGCCAATGCTGGATTGAGGAAAAGTTGGCCTCTGTCAAAGATGTATAATTAAGCCCAAGAATCCTCCTTTCATCTCCTCCAATGAATATATCCCTCCTCCACTGAATAAAACAGGCTAAGATGACTCCATGAGTTCCTCTCTTGCTGCACCCAGCAACACAACGTCCTCTCTGCTGTAGAGCTAACGCTGTAGGTGATGAATGTAGCTGTGGCCAATGCTGGATAGAGGAAAATAAGCTCAATCCTCATATTTCCTTGAGGAAGAGGTATGGATTCCCGACCGGGAACATCCTAGTGCCCGAGGGCACCACCACCCTGCTAAACAGCCTGAGAATGCAAGCGCTGCGAGACCAGTACGAACTCAAAAACATGAATAAAAGTAAATTGCCATATCCACTGTATAAGAAAGGAACTCTTCTCCACAATGGTCCCACCAATTAGGGTTTCCACATGTTGTGGTTCCTGTGATTTGGCAGATTTGGCAATACCAAATGACAAGACAACATCAAACCACTTTGGGATCTCAGGATCTAGCCCTCCTGGATCTAGAGAGGGATCTTTCTATAAAGGCAAAGAATAATATATCTTTGAAGTTCAATTTTAAGGTATTAGGCTAGTTATAGAGCACAAGGCTTGTTGTTTTGTTCTTGTTTTTTTGGTTGGGAAACATGAAAGAAGGGTTCAATGTAAGGTAAAGGAATGAGTAGTGAAGGATTTTTTTGGCAATGGGGAGATAATTCAAAGAAAACACAAGTCCATTGGGAAATGGGGTCATAAAAGGGTTTACTTGCAATTCAAATATCCAAGGCTTTCAAAGGGCTAGTCATCTATGTCAAAGGATCTTTTAAGATAATAGTATGGGATGAAACAATAAGGAAATGAATGGGAATGACAAGGAAAACCTTCCAAGGTGACCACTTTGGAGTAAGTCTAGGGACAGGGAATGCCTTAACCTCTATGATCAAAACTCCTAATGAGGCTAACTCTGAAAAGAACAATCCAACAGTCCTCTTGACTACTTTCAGACAATAGAAAACATTTAAGTTTGACATAGAGTGAAATCTAAGATCAGAGAAAGAATTTTAACCTTCTCTTCTTTGACATTCAACTCAAAGGGATCTTAGAAAGGCTAACTGTTGGAAAAGGGACCTAGTGAGACAGGGCTAACTCTAAATCTCCCAGTTTCCTAATACTTTCAATGAAACCCAACCAAGGCTTGTTTATAGCCACATTTTCACCCTCATGATTGTCTCTTTGGCCTTAGGCACCCATTCCCACAGACTTGAGCAAAATTCATAAAAAACAATGTTAAAAATCCCATACACGGGTATGCCTAGACTTTTCTGCGTGTATACGCAAGTCCATACACACTTTTCCGCGTATGCCATTAAAATCATTAAAAAATATATAAAAATTCCCTATTTTCGGGTTGGGTTGATGGTTACTCTAGTAGTTCAACCACCCCAACACGTGGCCAACTGTTTCCAACTGATTGAAACTACTTTGAGGGAGTATAAAAGCCCCTCATGTGCATGGCCTAAGGGAGAGAGAAATTTTATAGACATTATACTCTGTTGGAATCCCAATTCAAGTCTGAATTCCCGTGCCTCTTGCACTTTCCCAGATTTATACAGGAAACCCTTGTTTCCTGGAGATGTTCATCCATTTATATGCCATCTCGAGTGCACAAGTCTTGAAAGTATCTTAGCGAGGCAAGGGCGGGACGGATCTGGACGACGGTCTGTTCGAAGATCGTGGAAGGATTCAGGTGATCTCTCCACATTTTATTACTGTACATGCTGTTCATAATGAAGAAGAACCATCTTGTTCCTGAAGTCACGTGTTAACATCTACTTGTATATGTGAAAAGATTATTATTTAAGCATTTATTATTTTTTACATGATGTTTCACATGGTTTTCACTGACATTTAGGGTAATTATATGTTGTACAACTAGATTTCCGTGCACGTTTCTTCTTCGTTTTCAAGTTAAGGAGGAAGAAGGGTTGCTGGGGGTTTGGACCCCACGGGATCTACATCAAACGTAGGATTACGGGTGAGTTCTACTATCGATGTTATCTAGTTTTTAGCATACAAGTATGGTTGTGTGAGTCCTTCTTGAATAGCATGCCCTGATTTGTGGAGGTTTTGACCCAACAAACCTCTAGGGTGTTTTTTCCTGAAACAGAGCTGGCAACTCCACTGGGGATCGCATTTTTGTGATTCCCCTGTTGGGTGGTTTCAGCTATTTTAAAGGTTTCCAACAGTTTGAATCATTATTACCAGTCCAGTTAACTTTTTCTCAGTTAAACTGAAGACCTGGTTCTTTATCCAGGCTTGATCTTTTTTTATTTTTCATTATTTACCTTTTCATACATGAGTTTGTTTATACACAGACATGTATACACGCAGTTTGCTTCAAAGGAAGTCACATATACGCGGTTTTCATTTGACACAGTCGTGTATGCACGCTTGTTTCAAAACTGTCAAGTAGCGTATGCCTGGGAAAATTTTGAAATTTTTTATTTCTTGAATTTTTAGTCTTGTCTACCTGTGGAGACCTGTTCCTACAGTGTCTTTATATCCTATGGATTGTGTTGAAAGTGGTCATTGGTCTTTTCTCTCTCTTGTTTGGTTGAAGACTAGCTTATCTGGCAAATCTTGTTTTTAGTGCTTGCATTTCTGGTTCGAGTACCAAGATCTCTTCCTGGCGATTCTTGGCTGTTCTGCTTCATCAGGACAGAGAGCTTCTGCTCATATACTCTTTCCTAGCCTTGTGTCTTGCTTTGCACTTCGATTTTTGCCCATTTTTTGGTTGGTTTTCTTGAGTTCAGTTGACTAGGTCTTGTTGCAATTTTTGAAGAGTCTTTCTTCGTTCTTTGAAGTTTTTGTTTGCTGCAAGGTTTTACTATTCTTCTGGGCTGAGTTACTGATTTTCTTGTCTTATTTTTCTCATATAAATCTTGCTACTAAAGTGGCACTATAAGATTTGGAGGCTTTTTAGAGTTTTTCTTGAAATTCAGAGTTATTTCGCTTGGTAATTGGATAGTGTTCTTGGTCTCTTCGAGCTCTTCTTTTTATAAAATTCAAAAGCTCAAAAAAAATTTTGTTTTGTCATTTGCTTTTGTTTTGCATTTTTTTTTTCGTTTTGTTACATCTTTGGAATATTTGTTGAGATTTCTTGCCTTTGGTTTTTGACTTGATTTTGGAAATGAATTGTCATTGGTTTCTTCCTCTTGTTTTCAAGCATATTTTGATGTCTTCATATTGAGAGTTTCTACTTTTGGGAACTAGTTTTGTGGACAATAAAAAAGTGATAGAACTGAAGGATTGTTGGGAAATTTCTCTTTGCTTTGTTAGGATTTGCATCTTAGAATTTTCATGCTCGTAGTTATTTGCATTAGGTGCACTTAAGCATTTGTAGTCATTTTCATAGATTTTGCGAGTGTGAGTTTGATATTTGAAAAGAAAAAATATATAATCTCGTAGAACCTGTGTGGAAATTTCTTTTCATCGAAAGGAAATTACTGCATTTGCATGTAGTTTGGTTTTCATTAATTTCTTTTCTATGTCACAAAACACCATGAGTTTCATTTCCGTATCCCTTTGAATTAATATAACAGCCGATTAAAATAAGCGCTATAATTTAAAAACAATTAGCAAGTTTTTTCTTAAGTGTCATACACCAACTAGCTAGGTTTTAGGGCCTTGGATTAGGTGAGTGGAGAGTTAACTCTCCAAGCCCGCTCAAACAAAAACATAGAAGTTTATTAATTGAGTGAAATCCAACTCCGTTAGGTGGACCGGGAAAGCTCTCCTCCAGAGAGTCAAGCGCGAGGGGAAGTGAAGGCCGAGAAGAGAGATACCCCCTCTCTGATTTGCTGGATCTGACCTCAAGACCGTTCCACTCAGATTTTGACATGGATTGGTGCCCATAGTTTCCATTCCTAGGTTCCACATAGGTGACTGCGGGGGGGAATACCCGTGGTACCTGAGGCAGACATTGTATCACTTCCAGCAGTACTTCTAGGGGGTGCCCTTGCGAAGCTTCGGTACTTGTGCCGACAAAGGCTGTTGTTAGGAGGTCGGCATAACTATTTTTGTTACCTTCGCTAGTAGGCCTGGGCCGTAATTATCCCAGACTACTTTCAGGAGGTCCTATTCTTCGCTTTCTTGTATTTTGGTGTCCGGTCCTAATCACCTAGAGCGGAAATACCTGAAGGCTGTTTGCTTGATTGTATCTCAGGGATTTTTTGTAGTGAGTGCTCTTTGCTCCTAGCTTGCCTAGCTTTATACTTTTTTTAGTCTAATTAAAAATTTTTAAAGTGGCTGATCAAGCGCCTTGTCGATCGAGGAGAATCTGGGGGTTATCTCCCGAGAGTCCAGAGCCTTCTTCAAGAAGGCGTAGGAGTAATTTAGCAGGTGAATATCACCATGTGGCATCTGATGCAGTGGAGAGAGATCCTCCACAAGGGATTGAAGGTTTTGTAATTGGCTCCGGTGTTGGTTCTGAGAGGTGTGTTCCGCTCACCTCGAGAGTCTTATTTCCATAGGAATAAGAAGTACAAGTAGAGGAAGTACCTCAACCCTCTGAGTCACTTCCATCTTCTCTTCCTCCTGATTATCCATTCGTTGTTTAGTACATCAGACCTAAGTCTACAATACCAGAAGATCCTCCATATTATTCATACCTTTCGATGGCCACAACTGGGAATGCAGCTTCAGCTGTGAGTGCTGCAAGCATTCAAACAACTGCTTCTGTAGAAGGAGGAGGAACTATTGCTATATCTTCGATTGATTCTAGTATTGCTGTGTTTGGCTCTGGTTTCACCCAAGCACAAGCTTCTCAATCTGGTCCCTTTTGTTTTGGAATGCCCACTAGTGGTATTCCTTCATTTTCCTTTTCCACTGCTGCAGCTACATCTACACCCATGTCTTCCATGGCTAGTGGATCAGCTTCTTTTCAAGGGTTCCCCTTCGGAACTGGGCATAGTCCTAGTTCGAATCCTTCTTTGGAGTCCTTTCCATTTACTTCTCAGACTCAGAGTTTCAACCCTTGGTCTGGAGGTCAGAATTCGACTACTTTTACAGGTTGGAACCCTGTATTTACGACAGTGTGGGTAGGGAATCAGTTTTACGCTGGTCACCAAGGGAATACTTCTTTCCCTTCATCGAGTGCTTATCAGACTTTTTCCCCTCTTTCTAATGCCTGGAACCCCTATCAGGGGCTTTCCTCTTCATTCAATACTTCAGGACGGGGAACTGGTCCAGTCTTTGGTAACTCTGCGTTGGGAGGGGGCTCTTCTCCTTTTTCTACGAGTTCTTTTTGGCAACCTAGTGCCTCATCAAATCCAGGGTATTCTTTTCAGAATGTAGGGAATTCATCCCATAAAGGATGGAATCCTCAGGCTCCACCTCGTTTACCTTTTCTGGCAACGTTAAACTTGCTATATCTGTCGAAATTGACAAATGATCTGATCCGGTATAGTCCTAGGTGGCCTCCGGTCCTGACCAAACTACCTTCAGACATTCCAAAGTTTGAAGGTAAGAATGGAGAGGATCTGGCTTATCACATCACCACTTTCCATTTATGGTGTTCATCTAACTCCCTGATCGATGATTCGATTAGGTTGAGATTGTTTCAACGCACCTTAACTGGAAATGCTGCCAAGTGGTATATTGAGTTAACTAGGGGCAGTTCTGCCACATTTGGAGATTTGGCTACAACATTTCTAAATCATTTCCAGTTGCTTGTCCGCTATGATCCTGGGACTGAACTCCTAGCTAATTTTAAACAGGATGACGCAACCCACATTTCTGACCATATTCAGGAATGGCGGAGAAGGAATAGGCTTATTAAAGCTCATATTCCAGGAGAATTCCTTTTGGAATGGTTTTTGAAATCTCTGCAGTCAGATATTTCTAAAGATGTATCCCTGTCCGGGGTATTTTCCGAGGAGCAAGCCATTTTTAGGGCCCAGCAGCTTGAATTAATATATTCTCAGTCTAGGGTCCTTCACAAATATTTGCCTAATGCTCCTCGCTCCAAATTGGACTTATCCAAAACTAAACCCGGTCCTCATGGTGATGGACTTATTGGGTCGATCAATAGTGGTGCAACTAACCTACTTAATCAATTGCAGCAGTTGTCTTTACAATCTGCTCCTTCTGGTTAGGCTGTGCCTGCTGAATCATCGCCTTCTCAGTCTTTGTTGGTGAATGGCATTCAGACTTCTAACCCTAAAGGAAATCAACAATTCGAAGGGAAGAAGAAGGGACAAAATAATAATAAAAAGGGCAAGAATGGGAAGGGTAATGCAAATAAAACCAATGAGCATGTTGGTGAGGGTCCAAAGGATAAAAAGAAAGTGAATTTTCCATGCAAGTTGTGTGCTGGAGACCATCTTACACACCTTTTCCCTAAAATTCAGGATGTGCAGTGCTTGTTAGCTCAGCAGGGTTCTTCAAGTTCCCAGGCTATGTTGACAAACCCTTTTCCCCAAGGGCAACAGCTAGTTGTTGGCGTGAATCAAAATACTGGGGCTTCCTCTAGGGGCACCCAGGAAGGGGAAATTCCATCAAACATATACATGATGAGTGCTCACGTGGATGTCGCCACGAGATCCTGTGATTATGGCGAAGAAGAGTCTTCGAAAGCTAAGGGTGCTCCCGATGCTACTGAGCCACTTCATATTACGAGGCCTACTGTTGAGCCTATACCTAAGATGCCAAAAGCATATACTAAGCGTACAATGATTAATCCAAATGCTATGGCTGCCCAGAACTACTCTATTGTGGAAGATCTGGCGCAGAGTCCTTGTGCCATGTCGGCTGTTGAGGTGCTCCAGTCTTGTCCTTCTCAGCGCAGCGCTCTGCTCACTGCCATTGGGGCTATTGATCCAAAGAACTCTCTTATGATTACATTTGATATGTCTAATTTTGAAAAGAGACTCCCTCATCATATGGCTTTTCATATTAAATCGTCATATCGAAAATGCAATATTTTTCGAACAGTCGTTGATGAGGGTGCTTCCACATGTGTGATGTCTCTCACATGCTGGAAGGGAATTGGATCTCCCGCAGTTGTTCCATCTGCTACTCTTCTGACTGTGTTTGATGGTCATTCTCACAGACTGCATGGTATTGTCCCAGCTTTGCCCATCTATGTTGGGGGCAAAACCATAAATATAGAGGTTGAGATAGTTGATGCAAGCTTGGACTACAACCATCTGTTGGGAAGAAACTAGATTTATGAGATGGATGCCATTGCATCTTCATTATTTCGGATTATTTGTTTCCCTCACAAAGGGAGGATTGTTACGGTGGATCAACTGGACTGTCCTCCTGTAGACCCGAATGCATCTACTGACTCAACTATTCCAAAGTTGGATAATACCAAGTCGCCTGTTGAGAATTTAGGGGTTGGAATGTATTCTTCCTTGATGGGTACTTTCGATATTCCACCTCCTATGGTTCATATTAACACAATTTCATCCTCGAGGGCTCCTCTTCGAAGAGAGTTATTTAGAACTCATTATTTTTCGCACCCTTGGACCTTGCCTTCCCCTATCGCCACATTAGCGGAAGGTCAAGTGGGTGGAATGGTGTTTCCCATGTCTGCAGCTGAGATTGCTTATCAGTCTATTGTTGACTCTGCAGAGTCCATGCCAGCTCCTCTTTCACCAGAAGAGTTGGATGGAGATGTGGCTCCAGCTTGGACACTTAGTTCTTCTTCTGCCCAGGATTGCCTTGATACCACTCTTCCATCTGAAGAGGCCATCCTGGAAGCTATGACTGGTATAGATAGACCGTGGGATGATTTGCATCATCGGTCTTACTTTTTACCTGATTTGAGCGAAGTCGAATCAAGTTTTCCAAGTCCTCTCTCTCCTGGTCCTATTCGCCCAGTCCTTAACCCTTTAGCACCAACACATGTATATGCTGAAGGGAACATGGCTGTGATTTATCCAACTATCCCAGTGAACATCTCCAGGGATCCCAATGTTATTGAGAATGTCTTCATCGAAGCTAAATGTTCCCCTAAAGAGATTTAGATTTACACCGATCTCTTTAAAGAGTATAGGGATGTATTCACTTGGTCTTATGAGGAAATGCCTCGTATAGATCCATCTATTGTCCAGCATGAGATCAAGACTTACGAAAACACTAAGCCGGTGAGGCAAAAACTTCGTCCGGTCAATCCTAGGAAGGCAGCAGCTATCAAAGTTGAGGTGGAGAAGCTGCTCAAGGCGGGATTCATTTTCCCTGTTCCTTTGACTGAATGGGTTTCAAACCCTGTTCCTGTAGATAAAAAACAAGGAACAATTCGAGTTTGCATTGATTTCAGAGACCTTAATAAAGCATGTCCGAAAGATAATTACCCCACACCATTTATAGATGAAATCATTGATGAGTGTGCCGGTAATGAGATTTTCTCCTTCATGGATGGTTTCTCCGGATATAATCAGATTACTATTCTCCCTGAAGATTAGTATAAGACTGCCTTTATTTGTCCCTGGGGTACGTTTTCTTACAAGAAGATGCCTTTTGGTCTTAAAAATGCTTGGGCTACGTTTCAGCGGGCCATGTCATACGCCTTTTATGACATCAAACAGATTATCGAGGCATATTTGGATGATTTAGCTGCTTATTCTCGAAAGAGAATGGATCATCCTGCTCACCTCCGTCAAATATTTGAACGATGTCGTTTCTACAAGATTAGGTTGAATCCGAAGAAGTGTGTTTTCGCGGTTACATCCAGTCGGTTATTGGGATTTATTGTGTCTAGGGAAGGGATTAGGGTAGATCCCTTCAAGGTTGAGGCAATACTTCGGTTGCCTCCCCCGTCCTTTATTCATAAACTTCAAAGTCTACAAGGAAAGGCTAATTTTCTTTGGACATTTATCGTAAATTATGCTGAAATTACCAAGGGATTTATGAGATTGTTGAAGAAGGGAGTTCCATTTTTTTGGGATGACTTCACTCAACGCTCATTCAATGCTTTGAAAAAAGCATTGACCTCTGCTCCTTTATTGAGTCCACCTGATTATAGCAGGGATTTCCTTTTGTATCTTGCAGTAGCAGAATCTACCATTGGTATGGTTCTGGTTCAGGAGGATGATGCTGTTGCAAAGCATGTTATATACTATCTTAGTCGAGGATTGGTAGGTCCTGAGCTCCGGTATACTCCAATAGAAAAGTTAGCTTTAGCAGCTGTTCATGCTGTGCAGCGACTCCAGCATTATATTCTTCTATGAAAAACTTATGTTTTGGCAGCAGCCAATCCATTTCAGTTTGTCCTCAGTAGGCAAGTGATTGGGGGCAAATACAATAGATGGATTGTGATTTTGTAGGAATTTGATCTTGATTTTATGTCTGCCAAGTCCAAGAAATCATTGGTTTTCGCGGAATTGATCTCCGAGTTGCCCTGTGGGGAAGAGATAGTCTATGATGAATCCTTCCCGGATGAACATTTGTTTCTTATCTCTCCACAGGATCCTTGGTATGGAGATATCATTGTGTATCTTTAGACTGCGAAGTTTCCCTCTACTTTTTCGAAAGATGAGCGCCGTAAGTTGCGTCACTTGGCTAAGAATTACTTGATCATTGGTGATGCTTTATACCGTCGAGGGGTTGATTCAATCCTGAGACGCTGCTTAACTCTCAAAGAAGCTAAGGCTGTGCTGAATGATTGCCACAGTGGCGCTTGTGGTGGTCATTTATCTGGGCTTGCTACAGCCCAAAAGATCTTGCGTGCTGGGTACTTTTGGCCTTCGATTTTCAAATATTGTATGGAGTCGATCAAAAAGTGTCATCCGTGCCAAGTTTATTCTCGGAAAATGCGCACTCATCCAGCTCCACTTTTTCCAGTCATTACTGTCGGTCCATTTACAAAGTGGGGTATTGATTATACTACTTGTAACCCGCCTTCGGCTAAAGGTCACAAGTACATTATTGTAGCAGTAGACTACTTTACGAAGTGGGTCGAGGCTATGCCTACTTTTGGGAATGATGGTGAGACTGCAGCTCTTTTTCTTTTCAACCAGGTTATTGCTCATTTTGGCATTCCTAGAGAGATTGTCACTGATCATGGTAGTCATTTTCAGAATAGCATGATGGCTGAGTTGGCTCTAAAATTAGGTTTCCGGCAGGAGCATTCATCTCCGTATTATCCTCAGGCCAATGGGCAAGTGGAAGCCGTGAATAAATCCTTGAAGACAATTCTTCAAAGGACAATCAATAAAGCTCGATCCAACTGGCATATTATGCTATATCCTACACTTTGGGCATACAGGACGTCAGTGAAAACTGCAACTGGCTTTACTCTGTTTCAGCTAGTCTACGGGTTGGAATCAGTATTTCCCATTGAATGTGAGATTCCTTCTCTTAAGTTAGTTGTTGAACTTCTTCCTGACACTTCTAGTCTTGAAGAATGTCTCCTTCATCTGGAACATCTTGATGAGCAGCGTCGGGACGCCGCCACGATGAATGAAGCACATAAAAACCGAGTTAAAGTTCAGTACGATAAAGTGGTCAAGCCTAGGGTTTTTTCGGAAGGTGACCTTGTTTTGGTATATGCCCAACAAAAAGATGCCCTGGGGGCAGGAAAATTTAAGTCTATGTGGTATGGCCCCTTCATCGTTAAAAAATTCCTTAAAAAAGGAGCATATACCTTGGTTGATTTTGAAGGAAACGAGTTGTCGGAGCCCAGAAATGGGCTCTATTTGAAAAAGTATTATGCCTAGGCTTCGGCCTGACATTTTTATTTTATATATAGTAGTTTTAATTTGTACATATCTGGTTGTTTTTCAACCTTTGATGGGATGGTGATGTTTTTGATATGCTTTGGCAGGTTGTGTCGGATGTCATGAGTCATTTTGGTTTCGCCGATGGTGCTAGTAGACACACCCGGAACTTGGCTTCCACGGCTTGGGTGCTTCATCATCCATCCGGTCAGCTGTTAGTATCAAGAGGAGTCTACATTGGTCCTGCTTCCAATAATATAGCAGAATACACTGCAGTTATTTATCTACTCTCGAAGGCAATATCTTTGGGTGTTGATTCGTTGGTAGTTTTCTTGGACTCCCAACTGGTGGTGTCGCAGTTGAACAATACTTATCGGGTTCGAGATCCATTTTTACTCCAGTTGTTCTTGAGGGTACGTTTGTTACAAAGATCATTTCAATTTTTAACTTTCATTCATATTCCTTGAGCTGACAATTGGATGGCAGACTCATTAGCTAATCAAGCAATTGATTGGCATATTAATCATTCCATACAATAAAATTTAATCATCAAAAACATCATACATTTTTATACATTTGTCACATCACATCAAATAGTCGCTGTATATATATCATCAAAATGTTCAAAAAACTATACAAAATTTGGATTCATAAGTCATACAAAAAATTGGGCTTATGCCCGATCATGTTCAGTCTCAAAAAATATACAGTCATCTGGTATATCATATCTATCTACTCCTGTGGTCCCTGCCCAGAAGTTGTGTTCCTATAGAACACGATCGCGGTGGCAACTCGGTGGAATAACTGTACCCAGTCACGGGGTACTCCTACCACCCGTCTCTGGATGGCTTCAGGCAGATCTTCCACTGCAGCCATAGGTACTTGGCGGGTTAACCCCTCCAAGTTCCTCTGTACAGCCTGGAGGGTCCTATCTGGATCTACTGTATCCGCCTCGCCTCTGCGACGCTTATGTCGTGGGTAACCCTCAGGTCGAACTGGTCCAATATATGTATCATGATCATTATAAAATTGTAAGTCATTTTGAATCCAATCAAAAACATGTTTGTTTTCCACATTTTTTCATACATATTGAAAAAATCCAAAAAAATTATATAAGTCAAAAATTGCAAACTTACCGACTGTGCCCCATGCCGCACCTGGTGGAAGGACAAGGTCTGGATCGCCACGAAAATCCATCCCGGCATAGGGATAGTCCTCCACAGCGATGATTTGTTCTCCCCACCATTGGAAGAACTCATCATCCCAAGTGGTTCGGGGAACTTCACTTCCCCCCAATCTCTTCATCAAGTCAGCCCAACGGGCAATTCTTGGGTCTCTCGGGCTGCTGATAGAAGAGATCACTTTGGGTCTCAGCCCAAGAATCTTCTCGAAGAAGAATGTCATCAAGATTGTACCATATCCAAAATGTTTTGTCTTCACTTTTCGGATAGAAGTCAATTGTTGCTTCATATTCATCAGTAGAGTTGTGCACCAATCATATAAATGAGTTAAGCATTCCACTGCTATACTCATTTGAGTCCTGGATGCCTGGTGTAGGGAAGCAGATCCCGCTACCCTGCCAATGGTAAAAAGGAGAATTTTCATGTCCAAGTCTTTTAAATCTTTGATAGCAATTTGAGTTCCAACTTTCTTGGAACCCTCTACGCAGTAGACGTGGACGTAATCTTCCATGGTTAGCCCTCCCAAAGGCTTACCATGCAAGTCTACTGGCTCCCCCCTCCGGGAGAGTCCAGTAATAAAATAGATATCTTCCACCTCGATGCGTATGGGCATTTGATCTATTATGAAGCAGTCTTCTTCCGGTTCCCAATAGTTCACAAGCATTTCGAGCAACCGGACATTACTCTTCATATTTGGCATTTTGAAAAACTTGAGCAATCCACAATTTCGGAGAATATTTAGTGATACTTGGTCCTGCATGACTTCATTGTCAATGGCACTGTGCTCACGCTCTCTCCAAGATATAGTCATCCTACAAAAATTCAATAATTTGTTCATTAGATACGCGTTTTTTCATTTTGGGTTGCGCATACGCAACTTTCTTTGTGCACAGTCGCGTATATACGCGACTTGGTCATTATAAACCCGCGTATGCACAAACCCGTGATTTTAAACAAATGGTTCTACGGTGAAAATTCCTAATTTTTAACTTATGAACGGACAAAATGAATAACAAGGATGAATTAAGAGCTTACCTAACAAATTCGGTGAAGTTTGACGGTCGATTGCTCCTATTTTGATGAAAGAGGCTTTTTCTCCAGAGCACTTTTTCCAAATCAACAATGTAACAATGAACCAAATATGAGGTAACTTGTGTATTTATGCCCAAAATTGAAATTTTTTTGCAAAAATTTGTTATGCTTATTCTTTCAATCTATCTTAAACTGCATAACCCAGATGCTTGGAAGTGCCCAGATTGGTATATTTTTAGGTACATTTTGACGAATTTGAGATTTTTCCCAGTTTTTGATCCATGACTACTGACCCGTCATGGCAGGTATATGATCTTCACTGGCATATAGGTTATGGAATCCACTTTTCGTTGCATTTTTCATACTAGCCTCCATTCTGATCACTTGCCATAGGGTCGATCCCATCAGGTCATGAGTATTACACCCATTTCACTCGCCGATTATTTAATCATGACTTGGTGGTAGAGCCTTCCTTTACATGGGCTTCCTAGTTAGTTCCTTGCTATCACTTGTTGCCCATGCTGTGTTTTATGTAGGCTCGGGAGTCCTCTTTAGTCCCGCCATGACTTATGTGTTGAAGCTTCATTCTTCTTCTTCCTCACTATCATTTTTTTGGCTATTACCCTAGAGGCTCCCTGGTGTTGTTTGAGTTGTATTACTGCATTGCATATTGGCTACTTGTTTATCCTGGCCTTTAGCTGGCTTCATTTGGACTCAATGTTTAAGCCAACTTTTGACCTTGACTGTCTATACAAGTTAACCATTGCATGCATTTGGCTATCGCGACTTGACACCCTTTTACCCATGGATGGAACATTCCTCTGAGTATCGCTTACCAGTTTCCGCCACCTTGCATTGAGCATAGGATCGTTCCAATCCCAGGAACTAGTGCATCTGTTTCTTGATACTCGTTCTATCCATTGTACCATAGCATTCTTTTATTAATTTTCAGACTTATTATATGAAAAAGACAAAAAAATTAAATATAACAAAAAGAGCGGGAACGAGATGTAACTTCATAATTTGATGGCAGTACAGTGTCAGTTTGTCGCCCTTGAACAAAGCATATACACTTATATATCTTTCCTCCATTTGGGATGGTTTTAGTTTTGACCTAGGTTCATCCTTTACCTTGTTTCACTTGTCAGTCCTCCCCTGGTTGGTTATCTCTTCCAATCATATGGAGAGTTTGTTCTGCCTCCTGCATAACAGACTTATACAGTGTCACTTTTTACTGCCATGGTCATCACGAGTCGTGCTTTTTTTCAAGGGAAGTCTAACCAGAGTCGGCCATTCTACGGTGTCTCTTGACTCATTATTCAGTCGGCCTTCCCGGTTTTTTCAGTATCTTGTTCTATCACATCAGATTTGTTGGTCTTCTTCTCGTGCTGGTTTAAGAAGGTCTCCATTGACTTCTTGCTGGCGGGTTTGTCTCTTATCGACTACGACACATTTCTCTGAGAGCAAACCTAGAGCTGCACCCTGGCCCTATTTCCATCATTGATAGGTGACCTTGTGCTCAGCATTTGATCATCATTATGGGTCTTTGACTGAGTGGTTTCCCCTGTGTTCGACGTCAGCACACATTATCACACTTGGGATTCATGCGGTACCTTGATTTCCATTTGACCCTATCGGTGGATTTCTCGCCTCTGTGTCAGCTTTCATTATTGGTTGGTTCAGAGGGTTTCTTCCGTGTGCTAGCTTCATCTTGTGCATGTCGGAAACGTACTTCAGTTTTGGTTCCATCACTCTACTTCGTTCGATTCCTTCCAAATCTTGGCCTGCGGGTTACACTCGCGCTGGACTGATGTGGGATGCCTTAATGCCTTCCTTCCAGCAGATCTTTTCCCATCGACTCCGACTCATTGCTCTGGGAATAAGGTCTAGATTCTTTTGTCAGTACCTTAGGGTTTGCAGTCATCAGTGGCAGACTCTTCGCTATCGACAGTGGGGATTCATCATTGCCTCCTGATTGGTAGATTCTTCCAAGTGTTCGACTTCAACTCATTCATTCGCACTTGTTAGATTGTACTGGGGCACCTTGACACTCATTTTCATTATTGGTGGGTTGTCTCGCGTTGGTTAATGGTTTACATTATTGACCGGTAATCCAACGATTTCTCACATGGTCGACTTCAGCTCATTTATTCCCATTGTGTAAAATTGTGCCATAGTGATAGGTGAATACCTCGGGTTGCATCAGCATTTCTCAGTTCACTTTTGACAGTCCATTCAGTTTCTGCCAGTGATGTCGTTCACCCTTATATGTTGCAGTGTTAGTATAGCAGCATCCTATATGTTGGCTCCCGAGTTGCATGATTGTACCATTTATTCCACCTCTTATGATTTGGTACTTGGATATTCAGTTACTCATATGATCAGACATCCAGTTTCAGAATCATTGATCAGCTTTCTATATGTGATACTTAGACATTGATTCTGACTTGTACTTTCGGGCCATGCTCAGATGATTCATTGTGTACTTTCAGTTCAGCTATACTTGTATACATTTTGGATCTATTCTGTACTTTCGATATGATGTATTTTTGACTGAGCATGGGTATCCCTTCCTCAGCATGAGTTGACTCTCTATTTTCTTTCATTGGTTTTTGACAGGCTGAAATCTGGTGAAGTCCTCCCTTGTCCTTGCAAAGTTCTTTCTATGTGCATAATACATTTCGGCCATCATGTACCCCTTTTGACCTCATATATTATGGGGCATCTGTTATAGCATCGTTTTTCACCCTCATGTGATTTATTATTGTCTCTATGGCCTTGGGCACCCATTCCCACAGACTTGAATAAAATTCGTAAAAAACAGTGTTAAAAATCCCATACGCGGTTATGCCCAGACTTTTCCACGTGTATACGCGAGTCCACATGTACTTTTCCACCTATTCCATTAAAATCATTAAAAAATATATAAAAATTCCCTATGTTCGGGCTGGGTTGATGGTTACTCCAGTAGTTCAACCACCCTAACACGTGGCCAACTGTTTCCAACTGATTGAAACTACTTTGAGGGAGTATAAAAGCCCCTCATGTGTATGGCCTAAGGGAGAGAGAAATCTTATAGATATTATACTTTGTTGGAGCCCCAATTCAAGTCTGATTTCCCGTGCCTCCTGCACTTTCCCAGATTTTTACGGGAAACCCTTGTTTCCTGGAGATGTTCATCAGTTCATATGCCATCTCGAGTGCACAAGTCTTGAAAGTATCTTAGCAAGGCAAGGGCGGGACGGATCTAGACGACGGTCTGTTTGAAGATCGTGGAAGGATTTAGGTGATCTATCCACATTTTATTACGATACATGCTGTTCATAATGAAGAAGAACCATCTTGTTCCTGAAGTCACGTGTTAACATCTGCTTGTATATGTGAAAATATTATTATTCAAGCATTTATTATTGTTTACATGATGTTTCACATGGTTTTCACTGACATTTAGGGTAATTATATGCTGCACAACTAGATTTATGTGCACATTTCTTCTTGGTTTTCAAGTTAAGGAGGAAGAAGGGTTGCTGGGGGTTTGGACCCCGCGAGATCTACATCAAACGTAGGATTACGAGTGAGTTCTACTATTTATGTTATCTAGTTTTTAGCATACAAGTATGGTTGTGTGAGTCCTTCTTGAATAGCATGCCCTGATCTGTGGAGGTTTTGACCCAACAAACCTCTAGGGTGTTTTTTCCCGAAACAGTAGCTTCACCAAGGATGGGATGTCTGCGTTAGCCAACAGTGTCTCCTTCCCTATAGCATCAAGCCCTTCACGGATGAGGTATTATGTGAAATTGTTCTCTTGATGTTTCTGATGTATTACTAGGCCAACCATACTTATGAAAGCAACATGTTGTGTATGAGTCCCAACCTCACATTGTTATTTTTACTTTGGGAAATAAGTTGTAATGTATACAGAGGTACCACCGCCTGCCACTGTCTTTGGTTACTACAAAACAATGTAGTAAACTCATTTCCCAAACTAGGAAATATGTTTTCCTGATGATCTACCCCCAGGGAAAGAAGAATATTGTGGCCATGACCTCAAGACAGGGCTCCTATGCACGACAACAAAAAATGGACAAGGTTATGGAGAAGTACGGGGACATCTTCACCTCACCCATAGGGGTTCCTCTGCACTATCAGGTCAAGCACTCCATTGAACTGACCCCAGGTGCACCGCTACCCAATGGACTAATCTCTTGGTGCTCTATTATGGAGAATGATGAAATCAAGAGGCAAATTCTGAAGCTACTATAGAAATTTCACATCTAGCCAAGTTCATCACCCTGTGGGAGCCTAATCATGTTGGTACAGAAGAAGTATGCGACTTGGAGACTCTATATTGACTATCATATGATGAACAAGATCACTGTCCAGAATACGTACCTGATCCCATGGATTGATGGCCTTCTGGACCAACTCAAAGGGGAAAAATATTTCAGCGAGATCGACTTGAAGTCTAGGTATCACCAGGTACCAATCAAACCCTCCGATGTGTGGAAGACTTCCTTCAAAGCCAAGGAGGGCGTTTTCGAATGGCTGGTCATGACTTTCGGGTTGAAGAATGCTCCGGCAACCTTCGTGAGGTTGATGGATGACATCTTGCAGCCATTCACCAACTCATTTGTAGTGGTATACTTGGATGACATTCTGATCTTCAGCCAGACTTGGGAAGAGCACCTCCACCACATCCGAAAAGTCCTCCAAACACTATGGCAACACAAGTTGTGTGCAAATTTGGAGAAGTGCACTTTTGACATGACCCAAGTTCAATATCTAAGATACATTATTGATGAATGGGGGGTGCATGTGGATCCAACAAAGATCCAAGTCATTCGGGATTGGACAACCCCAACCACTCTAACAAAGCTTCACAGGTTTCTGAGTCTTGCTAATTTCTACCATAGGTTTGCGTTGGGATTCTCTCATATCACTTGGCCCTTGAGCCAAGTCACCAAGGGAGGAGAGAAATAAAGATTATTTTCGTTGGAATCTCAAAAGAAGGTGTTCATAGAATTGAAACATCGCCTCTGTTCTACCCCAATGCTCACATTACCAGACTTGCAACAACCATTTGAGATTGAGATGGATGCCTCTGACTATGCTATTAGGGAAATTCTTCATCAACAAGGGCATCCAACGGAATATCACAGTGAGACATTGTCTGACACAGTTTGCAAGTATCCCACTTATGACAAAGAAATGTATTCCATTGTGCGGGCTTGTCAACAATGGAAGCATTACATTTTGGGGAAGGAAACAATCATCCACACAGACCACCAGTCCCTGTAGTTCATACACACACAAGGGAAGTTGCAGAAAAATCGCCATCAGAAGTGGTCCACATATCTACAACAGTTTCATTTGAACATCAAGTACAAGAAGGGTAGCACTAATAATGTTTCATATTGCCTCAGCTGACCACCAATCATGGGGGTAACTACCATTTTCAACTCTTCTGGGCACGAGACTTTTGATTGGTCACTTCTCTACACGAGCAATCTGGAATTCAGCCACAAAAACAAGGCACTCTTGGGGGGTACGCAAGTTCCAAATTTTCACCTCCAAGATGCACTACTATGTCACCTGGGACACCTTTGTGTTCCTTCAAGCAAGTGTGCCAAGATGATATGGGAAGCACACTACAGTTGAGTTGCTGGTCATTTCGGGGTCGAGAAAATAGTGGCAGTACTGCAGAAGTATTTCTATTGGCTGAAGCTTCGATAGGATGTCGGCAAGTACATCAGATCCTACACTTCTTGCACCATTGCAAAACTAACCATCAAGAAGCAAGGCCTCTATACTCCGCTACCTAGCGCTAGTCGACCTTGGGAATCCATATCCATGGATTACATGTCATGCATTCCTTCTACTAAGCACGGAAATGACTATGTTTTCGTTGTCATCGACATATTCTCGAAGATGACAATTATGGCGCCCTACAAGAATAATATCCCAACAGAAGCCACTCCTAAAGTATTCTTTGCACAAGTGTGGGTGCACTTTGGGATCCCACAGTCTATCATATCAAATTGGGATAATAGTTTCCTTAAGACATTTTGGTCCAATCTCTGGTCAATACTGAACACCAAGCTCACCAAGTCCACAGCTTTCCATCCCCAAACTGATGGCCAAACAGAGGTCGTCAACAGGATTATTGTACACATTCTGCGCATGTACAATTCAAAGCATCCATGCACATGGGATGAGAGCATCCCCTATGTACAACATAGTTCTAACAGGTCTCTCCATAGTTCAATCGGCCACAACCCCTTTTAGGTGGGCTTGGTATTCTAGCCACTATGTCCCATTCATGTAGCCATGCAGTTTGCAGCTACTCAGGCTGATTCGTCTCATGTCCAGTTTGAAGCTAACAAAGCAAACAAATTCATTTAGCGCATTCAACACATTTGCTAACAGGTTCATGACATATTGGACAAAGCCAATGCTAAGTACAAGCAACGACATGATCAACATTAGGTGACAAAGTGTGGCTACATTTGCAAAAGAAGCACCTCACTGGACCCCACCGCAAGCTTTGCCTGCTCTGATATGGGTCCACTAGTACAAAATGGCTAACTAGTTACTAAAAAAACGATTAAAATCTGCATATAAACGACTATTTTTCAGTCGGTGACCAATAGTAGCTAATTTACAGTATCTTATAATGCGACCAACTTATGGTCGTTTTTAGCTTAGTCATTAATTGGTTATCTCAATTTTGTTATCTAGTTGTATATTTGGTCATTGATTTAGTCACTGATTTGGTCACTAATTTAGTCATTCATTTGGTCTTTCATTTTTTCATTGATTTAGTCATTCATTTGGTCACTGATTTAGTCATTCATTTATTCATTGATTTGGTCTTTGATTTGGTCATTAAATGTCACAATTAATGACCAAATATACAACAAAATATATTACTATATGATCACCCGAAAAAACCAATTAATGACCAAAGAACTATGACCAACATGTCGGTCGTGTTATAAGATACTGTAAATTAGCTACTAATAGTCATATATATGCAAATTTTAGTCATCGTTTGAAACCAATTAATGACCAAACAAATGTGACTAAATTTTAGTCGTGTTATAAGATACTGTAAATTAGCTACTAATAGTCGTATATATGCAAAATTTAGTCATCATTTGTAGTCACAAATTTATCATTTGCAGTAGCCATTTATTCATTATATAAACGATTAATTTAGTAGTTTATATGCATTTCATTTACTTACATTAATAATCATTATAAATGACTAATTTAGTTGTATATTCATTTTATTTGTGTTCATTATTAATCAACATAAATTAATTTGTATGATTTAAAAAATGGCATACATGTGCATGTTCATCTAATATGAAAACACAAAGTCACATATTTTAATTACAATATTAAACAACATCAAGTGCAACTATAAATAATTTCAACCACATAAATTATATTATATGAAATGTTAAAGTATTGCAATATGAGTTTCCAACTTAATATTAGTTGGACTACAATTTACACATGAAATGATGTTTCATCACTTCAAAACATTATCATTGTGTTGTCAAGGCATTACAGGTGAATTCACCAACTCTGAAGACTTGATCATCAGTCTTTATATGTGTGTCTTATGTGATATATTGGCTCTAAGAGTATCACCAGACCAGTTCTCCTCTCTCTTTTTTCATTTGTCGCTCCAATGTTATTGCTCTTGTCTTTTTTCAATTCATGCTTTTTACCATCAATACTGATTTCATTTTCTAAAAACAAAAGAAAATACAATGCAGTGTAATAAATGAAATACAATGAACACAAGAATATAACATAAATTATACTATAAATAGTTTATACAACATATACCTTAACATCAACAATGTCAAAGCAATTTTCCTTCAGCATCAATTTCTGCAAAATAAATGTCAGGTTATTCTTTCCCATTTCTCAACATGCTACATACGATAAATTGAAAATCACATAAAACCAAGAGAAAACCGGGTGAAAATGTGAAGTTGGGAAACACTTTTTGCCCTTTTTTGACGTTGAAAATTGTAATTTTCTATGATTTTCAACTTCAACTCCACTAAACTCATATTTTTATTGCAAACTATGCTTTTACATAAAAACAAGAATTGTAGAGAATTGTCTTACCTCCATACCCATATTTAAAAAAAATAAAAAATATTGACATATAGGGGGGTAAATTTCTTGTTTACTAACTGCATATACTTGAAATTTTCAGGCAAACATAAATAGTCACTTTATCATCCTTTACTTTTTTTAGGGAAGGTTATTCATTTTTTGGAAAAAAACCATAGCATCATAATCTGCATATATTGCGCTAGTGCACAGACTATTTTTCGGTAATTTTTGGATTAAATCACTATTTTTTATTATTTTTTGAAATGGACGAAGACAAAAAAATAGTGATGTTTCAGTACATTTTATCATCCTTTGATTTTCTTTTCAATGTGATCGTTAATAAGAAAAATGAGAGTACCCTTTTGAAGTAGACAGGGAGAGGAAGTGCAGTATGATTTTTTTGAATTTTTTGGTGTCCTCATTTGAAAGTTATTGAATTTTCATTCAGTGCAATTTTTCGAACAATGAAATTCCACAGTGACACAGTTTAGTTAAAAATTAATAAAAAAATGAATTTTTTAATGAAACTCCACAAATCTCATATCATCAGAAACTAGATTCAGAAATGAATCTAATGGTACTTTGTTCGACATATAATTTTTTTTTTTGTAGGTGTTCTGCCCCTCTAAAGTTGCAGGTTCCTAAAAACTACAGAATTCTGTGTGTTTTTCGTTGACCAGAAACTCTCGGACGAGATAATCTCTCGGACGAGAAATTTCTCAAACTCTCGACCGAGAAATTTAAAACTAGTTTAACCCGCCTAGAGTTAGATTTGCCGTGCGTGGAAACTCTGGACTGAAAGTTAAAAAACTCTCGGACGAGAGTTTTCACCCCGAGAGTTTTCCGAGAGTTTAGAAAACTCTCGGCCGAGAGTTTAGAAAACTCTCGGCCGAGAGTTTAAAAAACTCTCGGCCGAGAGTCTAGAATGTGATTAGTATTCTCGTTGAAGAGGTAAGAGAGAAAAAAACTAAACAAATTATTATGCACGCATGCAACAACCTAAGCATGATAAAATGAAAAAAGTTGACACTTGTCAAATCCAATTATAATGTGATTTGTATCACTGTTAATGAAACTCATGTTACCCACTATTGATATGTGTCACACCCCTACACCACGGGTGTCTTCCAACCACGTCTTGTAGGCAGGTGCGGCACTGTCGTACTTTTTCTTTTTCTAAATACTCGAGTACCCAGACTACGCCTATAGCAACATTCGTTAGTTATATTAAAAATGTTCTTTCAATGTGCAGAATAAAACATAAACATCAATATCAATCCACAAGTACACCCATACATACAAGGGAGGGGAAACTCCCTTTTAAAATGAGTCTGCCCAGATATTATGTTTCATAAAAATATGATTACAATGTCCAATCCCGCAAAAACCACTTTTTCTCCTTGGCAAGGCTATTTTCCTTTTGGTCAAGCTTTAAGGCTTACCAATCATCAAACTAGCTTACAACAGACTTTTACAACCATTTACGATCATCAAGTTCACCTTCGGAAATGCTGCCCCAAAACTGCCCAAGTGCTGGTCAGTCGGGTCACTCAGTCGTTGCTCCAAATCAATGCAGAGCATTTTATGAGCTAACCGTGCATCCAATCCATCCCTCACCCATATGGTTGGATGCGTTTCAGAAATACACACCTTCTGCAATTTACGGCACCTCAATCCGATACCCGACGCTCCCGAAATAACGTTTTTAGTGCTGGGCCCCTGCCGTTACTCGGCGCCCAGAACCGACCCGACTCGACCCGATCGTCGTGCAGCTACGCCCGACCCGACGTGACCAGAACTGCGGTGCAACGTGCATGAGCTCGACCCGACTCGACCAACGCCCGTTTGCTATCATGCCTTTGTCGTTTCTTCCACAAACGAGTTGTTGGCAACTCGTGGTGCAACTCCCTTGATGTTGTTCGTTGATTGATCTTTGCTTTTTGCTTGATGCCTCCACTCTCCATCACGCCATCATATATATACGCACATCCGAGTGAAGTGTGGTCGCTCGTTTTCCATGAGCCGACCCGCCCGTTTATTCATCCGCCCACGAAACGTCGCGTCGTGGGGTGTGGGGCGCTCGGTCGACCCGAGCCGACCCCCACGTTTGGTTGCTCACCCACGAAGTGTGGCGTCGGTCATGCCCAACGCGCCGACCGACCCACCGACTCGCCCGTCAGCTCGCTCGCCCAAGGGGCGCCCGTTGTGGTATAAATATCATGCCAACGCCGTGTTGGTTTATCTCGACGCGCTTCTCCTCCAACTCGCTCTTGTGACTCGCCTCGCTACGTGCGCGCCCGTGCCTCTCCAACGGTGCGACGTGCCGCCCGTTGCATCGTACGACGCCCGAACTCGTCCAAACGCCCAACCGACGAACCCGTCCCACCAAACGCGCCCATGAAGTCTTGGGGCCTTACAATATGCCTTGTTTCTTTGTGAAAGTCATCAAATTGATTGCTCGATCTTGATATTCTCCTATGGTAATATAAAATAAAAAGGCACCATAATTCTCTTTGGGGATTTGTAAAAGTGAGCGGTGGTCAGTTATGAAGAAATTTGATGGTCGATTCCATTGTGATTGTATAAATCACGACTACAAGAAGCTCAACTTTCTCTTTCATTAAGAAGGCTTCATATTTAACAAGTGGCATCAACATCTTTTTGGAGGAATCGATAAAATCAAGGGTCACCGGTTAGATTGATATTGGATTTTCTATTCCTACGGGATTGTGTAGATCTTGCACGAAAAGGGATGGGCCTCTTTCTAAGAACATCAACCTCACTTATTCTCGTTGCTCATTTTCTAAATTAGGTTAACCTCTAGTTTATGGGATTTGCATTCTTTTGACGGTTGACTTCATATACATGTATTTGTGTGTTTAAATTCATATACATGCATTTGTGTGTATTGCAAGTTAGAAATTGAGCATCAAATTCATTTAGTACATATATAATTTATTTTGGAAATAATATATATATTTAACATTAAAATAAAATGCATAATATGTATATTAATGTATTTTATTTATGCACTACATTTTAGATATTAAAATGCTTTTTGTTATTTTTTTGCATTAAAATATTTTTAAATATTTGTTAATATTATTTAATCCTAAATATTGAAAGATTTTATGGATGTGTGAACACTTTTTAGTTGCTCCCTCATCTAAATATTTTCATAGGTAATTGCAATTGAATGTGATAAAATGAAATGTCTAGATTGTGAGAAAGGACAGAGATTTATAGCTCTAGGAGGAAGCTCCTTCAGAATGGCTTGGGCAAGTAGGGAAAGTATAGAATGGCTTGGGGAAGTAGGGAAAGTATTGAATGTTGCAATTATTCCCACCCAAGTCCTTTTCACGTTGTACTCATAATTGATGATGATGTATGGTAAATAGAGAAATAAAGGAAAATTCGGTCACCCACATCATTTCCACATTGTAATAAGAATTGACGATGTTGTATGGGAATAGAGAAATAAAGGAAAATTCGGTCATGTGGAATGGTAGACGCTAGTCAACACAGTTGGGAGATGAGAGCACACACTCTCTCAAGGGGAGTCATTCAATTATTGATGCATTCAAGCATTATTCGTAGAAAAGGGAAGTCAATGACATAATAATCACATCGTAGTGATGACAACTATGCATTAAGAGTGTGTGGAAGCATTGTTAGTGCACACTCGCAACTAGTCTGGAAACATTGCAAAAAGTAAAAACAACCACGTTAATAAGGTAGGGTGATTTGTTGATTCCCGCACAAGTGGAGATGTTGGTTACTCTGGAACTTCTCTTGGTTTTCAAAGGTGGAGATCCTTTGGGTGGACTTTGGATTCCCATGAAATTTATTAGGTGGAAGTGTAGTGCACTATGGATTCCTACCTGATTTCATGTGGAGGCATTATGGGCTTTGGATTCTTATGGTGTAATCGGGTGGAGATTCCAAGCTTCCCAAAGGAATCTTGGGATCGTGCAAATGTCTTCCCAAAGGTTTTTGTTTCCATGAGGCTGGGGCGAGCATTTGGGGTTTCAAGTTAAGCATAGCTAAAATCCTATCCTCATTCCCATTAGCTTTCTAGTCATCTTCATGCCATTTCTAGGTGAGGACAGTTTCTTTGATATTCTCGAGAACCACTTTCCATATCTCTTCAATTTGTCGATACTCATCTCTGAATTTTCTCCAATTTCTTTCTTTCCAGGTGACCCATATGAGAAATCCCATAAAGAGTCCCCACACTATGTTAAGAACAAGGCTTTTATACCATCCTTTTCTCCAGACTTCAATTGTATGCCTAAGGCTCTTGTTGTCCCTATCTGTTTATTGAAAGAGGGACGAAAGTTTTTTCCACAAAGTCTCAGCGACAAAGAAGTTATTCAATAGGTGTTCCAATGTTTCTACATTATTCTTACACATAGTATATGTCAGTCGGCCATACATTCCTTTCTTATGCAGCTGATCCTAGGTAAGAATCTTTCCATGACTAAGTAGCCACAAAAAGTATTCAATTTTCGGCCATTGTTTTTCCGACCATATTTTTTTTCCAAAGTGGTACAACTACATTATGAATGTTATTTG
This sequence comes from Pinus albicaulis, assembly GCA_034641835.2. Classification (NCBI taxonomy): domain Eukaryota; kingdom Viridiplantae; phylum Streptophyta; class Pinopsida; order Pinales; family Pinaceae; genus Pinus; species Pinus albicaulis. The sequence continues at coordinate 537,692,548 of CM076578.1, read as the reverse complement.
ATTTTATGTAATGGCCTTCTTGTATTGTGAACATGCATTTCGTGCAATACCCCCATATGAATATATCCTCTCGTGTTGCTATTGCTAGTTTTCTAGATTTAAGTTCTTTCACATAGTTTTCCCAGTGACAAGTTTCTGGAGCATTCTTCCACTGGTCTTTTAGCTTCCATTTTCGCCATTGAAGCTCTGTCCCTTCATCCAAAAATTGTGCTATTGTCTTAGTATTCGGCCTGTTAGTGAATAGGAAAATCTCCCCTAAATCAATTTCACTGAATATTTTCTCTTGTTGTTGTCATGATTCCTCCCAAAACTAGGCAATGTCGCCTCCTCTAATTTCCCAAAAAATGTGTTCTCCGATGAGATATCTATTTAGTGCTATCAAGTTTCAAATAATGGATCCTTTAGGGGTCATTTGAACTTTTAATTTCCTTACAATAGTTAAGGAAATTTCATTCTTCTGTTCTGAGATTATTTTCCACAAATCTCTACCCCATTGTATCCATATTTACCAGAGATTAGCTCCCATAACTTGATTTAGCAAATATGGATCTCTTAACCCCAAGCCTCTGGTCCTTTTTATTTTCGTAAGCTTATCCCATGAAAGGAGAGCCCATTTACAGGCTTGTTGAGATCCTTGCCATAAGATGTTTTTAAACGTCTTAGCCATATCATTACAACAGATTTTAGGTGTTTCCAATCCAGAGAGTTGATAGATGGGAATGGATTGTAAGACTGTTATTAACATAACAACTCGACTCATATCATTAAGCACCTGAAATGCCCAATTTTGAAGTCGAGCTTATATGCGATTAATGAGATATTTCCACCCAGAGACCCGAAGAGAATTTAGATTGAGAGGGATTCCTAAATATTTCATAGGGAAGGATCCGATGTTGAATCCCAAGGTAGGAAATAGGAATCTTTGGGAGAGAATATTAGTATTAAATATAAACACATTTTATTTTTCATTATTGATAAGAGTTCCAGAGGCTTCCATGAAATCTTTAAGAATGGATAGAATTTCCTTAGATTCTTTTAGAGTGGCTTGATAGAAGAGCATAAAGTCATCTGCAAACTGTTGGTGCGAAAGTTTTAAACCTGCCCCCCAAAGATTAAGGCCTTTAAGTTGACCTCCTTGGATCTTACTTTTAATATGTCAACCAAGGCCTTCTACTGCAATAATGAAAAGGAAGGGGGAAAGTGGATCCCCTTGTCTTAAACCCCAGGTAGCATTAAAGGGAGTTGAAGGAACTCCATTAAGAAGAATAAACTAATTAGGAGAAGACATAAAAGGCATTAGCCAATAGATCCATCTTAAATCAAATCCAAACACCTCAAGAATAGCTTTAAGATAATTCCACGACCTCCAGACAGGGCTCCTCTGCACGACAACAACAAATGGATAAGGTTGTGGAGGAGTACGGGGACATCTTCACCTCACCCATAGGGGATCCTTTGCACTGTCAGGTCAAGCACCCGATTGATCTGACCCCAGGTGCGCCGCTACCAAATGGACCGATCTATCGGCGCTCTGTTCTGGAGAATGATGAAATCAAGAGGCAGATTCAGGAGCTGTTGCAGAAAGGTCACATCAGACCAAGTTCATCACCCTATGACAAAGAAATGTATTCCATTGTGCAAGCCTGTTGACACCTGGTTTCACCTCCATCTCAAGAAAGAACAAAGGGGAGAAAGGCAATAAGCCTCCGAAACCCTCCACCAATACAACCCCCACCAACACTGCCTCGACCCAGCAAAACAACTTTGAAGTTCTGAGCAATCTTGACTAATTGGAGCACCCTATAGTCTCCCAGGCCCCCACTGATCAAGATCCGTCATTATTAAGTCAATATTTGATTACAACCAATGCCCCGAGCACAACCTCGGATTCAATCCACGCCCAGGAACCGCAACACAAACCATAATCCTCTCCCATTCATATTAATACCAGCCACACCTCACTGCAAACTTCTCAATGCACAGAAATGCAAACAGAGCAGCCATCCTCAACCACTTCAAACAATCCTCTGGAGGAGATCCTAGGCGATCTAGATCTCCAAAAGGTCAATGAGCAATGGTCCAAACTGGGAGTCGATGCCATTCCCCAAGAACACTTGGAGAAGATAGAAATGGCATACCTGCAACTGGAATACATCAACCAAAATGCAGCCAAAAGGCAATGGGGAAATAGCAGCCAAACGGGCATTCAAGCCAACCTGGATTTGGATCAATACAAGCCACAAGGACCAGGAAGAAAAAGAGGGCGCAAATCCAAAAGACACCAAATAAAAGAACCAGGCAGATGCCTAATCAATGAAGGAAAAATCAGGGCCTTGGCCCTATCTGCTCCAAAGGTAGCTCAATGAAAATCACAACCTGGAACATCAGGGGGCTCAACGGCACCACCAAAAGAAGGATCTCGAAAAACCGCTTATTCTCGCTACACCCAGACATCATACTTCTTCAAGAATCAAAATGCTCTCCCAAAGGCACAGAGACACTCAAAAAACTTGTTTCCAATAGTCATCACTGCATAAGCATAGATGCTATCGGGCAAGCAGGAGGGTTACTCATGTTCTGGAACAAAAGAAAATTCTTCTTGCAGAATGCTCTGTCCACCAAGCACTCGTTATCGAACATTTTCAACATGCCAGACTCAGGGCAATCGATCTGCATCACCAATGTGTATGGACCCCAACAAATCCAGGAAAAGATGAAGATGCTGCTAGACCTGGACGAAGTCAGACAACACCATGGGGAAAACCACTGGATTTTAGGTGGAGACTACAACATGATCACCAATCTAGCAGGAAAAAAGGGAGGCTTACGAAGATTGGATAAGGACTCGAAAGCATTCAACACCTTTATTGTTGAATCCAAACTCATTGACATCTCCACAGTCAATGGTCTGCATACCTGGAATAATAAGCAAGGAGGAAACAGGCAGATAGCATCAAGGCTCGATAGGTTCCTCATGTCGGAATCCATTCTGTTGCAAAATATCGACATGGAGGCCAGCATTCTGCCTATCAGAGGATCTGATCACTGGCCAGTGCAGATTCACTTCACCAATTTGGATAAGCCCCACAACAGACAATTCAGATTTGAAGCCTTCTGGACAGAGCACCCATCATTCATGTAAAACATACAACGCTGGTGGACTCAAGCCACCATAAGGAGCGACAATATCATGTACATATTCCAGCAGAAGCTCAAAACAATAAAAATCAACCTCAAACGCTAGAACAAAAACACCTTTGGCGACATATTTCAAGCCAAAAAATAACTCGAGGAAAAAATGGCGAACCTCTAGCAATCTTTGATCAAAGAAGGGCCCAATGATGAAAGAATAGCTCAAGAATCAAATCTGCAAAGGCAATGGGAAGAACGGTTAAAACAAGGAGAACGCAACACTAGTTTCTTCCATAAGTCAACCATCCAGCATAGAGCACATAATCGCATCCTCTCCCTCAAAAAAGCTGATGGCGATCAAGTTTATAAAAGGGAGCATATAGGATCTGAACTCAACTCTTTTTTCACTTCTCTTATCAGCGATTCCATTCAAGATAGAACCCAAGCCATCAATGAAATTATTGTTTCCATTCCCAAATTAGTTACAGAGGAGCAAAACTCCCTCCTTCTAGGAGAATTGACTGAGCAGGAGATTGAAGAAACAATCTTCAACATGGCCTCGAACAAGGCTCCCAGACCAGACAACTTTACAATCGAATGCTTTAAAGCTTGCTGGCCCATTATTAAGGCTGAACTTCTCAACCTAGTAAGGAACTTTCACAGAACCAAGAAAGTTTTGCCTGCCATCAATGCCACATTCCTCACCTTAATTCCCAAATCAGACCAGGCTGACTCCCCCGACAAGTTTCGTCCCATAGCCCTTTGTAATGTCCTTTAAAAAATCCTTTCCAAACTGATGGCTAGCAGACTTAAATCTGTCCTCCCCTCAATCATTTCTCAGGAACAAACTGGTTATGTTGAAGGTAGGCAGATCACTGACAGCATAATCCTCATTCAGGAAGTGTTGCACTCTCTCAAAACAAAAAGGACTCCAGGTATGCTTATCCAGCTTGACCTTTCAAAGGCCTTTGATAAAATCAGCTGGCACTATATGAGAGCAATCCTCCAGGCTTTTGGATTTAGTCATCAATGGACAAATTGGATAATGGAACTGGTCTCAGGTGCTTTCTTTTCAATGCTACTGAATGGAGGACCCCTTCAACCCTTCATTCCGTCCAGAGGTATAAGGCAAGGAGTTCCCCTGTCTCCGTTTCTCTTTGTCATAATGGCAGAAGGGCTAGGAAAATCCTTAGCCAAGGCAAAACAGCAGAATCAACTCAAAGGCATCAAACCAGTACACCAAGGACCCACGGTAATGCATCAGCAATTCGTAGATGATACAATGCTCATGGGCGCCCCCACAGTGCAGGAAGTTCGAAGCAAAGTGCTAAAGACGCTCTCGGATGGATGATTTATGTGTGGTAATTAGGTGTTTAAAAGATACCTTTTTACAGCTCAACATTTTGGCATCGTTGCCAGGGAGAGTGTATGCCATTTTACAGGAGTAATGCATAGCTGATTTCCTTCTGCCCATGGAGAGTTGGGTATTAAAGACAGAAGGTAAGAACCTGCGCACTGGGAAAGAAACATACTTGCTCGCAGCTCACTTCACAGTAGAGGTAAATAAGCTTTTCTTTTGGGTAGGAATGAATAATTGTTTCTTTTGAATGAATAAACCAATTAAGCGAAACAAGAACCCTCCCAAAGCCGAAAAACCTAAGGGGCCGGTGACCCTTGGGCGCACAACCTTTATTGATGAAATCTTGAAGAAAATTGAGTCTTAGCCATCCGTAGGATTTAAAAGAACTACTTCTAGACAGCCTACTAGTTCCCTTCAGGCTACAAAATCACCATCTGAGGCCTTCGCTGAGATATACAGTCCAACTGAGGGAATTAAGCAAGATTCCCAAGAAATTGAGAATCCTTGCATAAGTTTCCTGCAAGAAGGGAACGACAACAACCTCTAGGAAGGAGAAGGGGAAACAGGAGAAAACACAAAATCACCTATTAAAATTACTCATACAATAAACAACCCAAATAGGGGAAGTGTTGTTCAACCTATTCAAAACCAAGGATTTGAGTCACCTCAAACAGTAGGACAACAGGGAATACCCATTCCGGACAGAGGAAGTGCTGTAAAAATCATTTCCACCCCTGTTCGCCAACCTAGAAATTCCCTGGAGATCCCAGAAGGGTATTGGCATATTTTTTATCAAATGGCCCAAAACCAAAACCCGAACCAGCAGCAAACCTCTACGCTGCAATACCCTATAGTAGACACTACAGTTAACGCACCCATGAAAGCTATCCCTCTCCAACATATTCCTGTACCTTTCATGGTCTAACATCAGAAGATCCAGATGTGTTTATGTTTGAATTTGATGTGCTGTGTAGAGGATACGATTATACCACCGACCCCTAAAAACTAAAGTTGTTCCCTTCTACGTTAAAAGGAGAAGCACTAAGATGGTTTATGGGATTAGGTGGAGGTGTCATAACATATTGGGACCATATGAAGACTGTGTTTTTAAAGAAATATCAAGACTATTGCAGGTCATGAGAAATAAAAGATGAGATATTTCAAATGACAGCCAAACCCAGTGAGACCTTGGAAGAATATGTGGAACGATTTCAGTACAATCTTCAAAGATCACCCTATGCGTCTTCACCCTTACCTGATAACATTTTGAAAACTGCATTAATTAGGGGAATGAAATATCAGTGGGTTGAGACATTAAATCTTATGGGAAAGGGTGATATATATCAAGAAAGCTATTCTGACATTGTTGATTTGCGCATCAGGTGCTCGAGGGGTAATACAAGATTGAAATCAGCTAAACGTGACATAGTTACAAGGAAGAATAAGCCCTCTAATAAAGGTGTGACTCGTGCAGAGATCGGAAATCTGTTAGAAAATTTTAAGACAGACATATTGGGGACGTTAACAACACAGTTTGATATCATGCAAGCCAAGCAATTTGGTTTTCACATTCATCAATGGACTTTGTCTGATCAATACATGCATAACAAATGCAAGAGCACTTTCGTTTCTCAATGCAATGTATATTTGTCATGTCCCTACTCCTAATTGAGTGTAAACTTCTTGTTTTAGGGATTACACTGGCATTATATGGCAATGATCTATCAACATCACCCATTGTAATATTCCAAAAGTACCTTCTTGATAAAAACACACACATATGTATGAGTCAAATTTTGAAAAATATTATATATTTTTTTGATAACAAAATACGTGCACATATATGTATGTACACATATATATATCTACACATGTATAATATATTCTTAGTTAAATGTGTATGCTTACCTGTGCACATGAGCCATCCTTGGGTTTGATACATGACTTAAATTTCCCTTGCACCAATTAACAACATCTAAAGAATTTGCAAGTCGGCAAGTAGAGTGATTCAATCGATACCTCCTAAGTGCACGTTTTACGCATGCCCCAGCACCATCATGCTCTCCTTTTCCATGCCCTGTCTCAAATAAATTCCATGTATGTCGAATGTTGATTTTCCTATGAAGACGAGACAACCAATAGAACGATCTTGCTGATTTAAATTGACCAGCACAACCATCTGACCATACCCAATGTTCTTTAAAAGTGACTCTTCATTTCAACAAATCATTATAAATAACATTAAAACAATGTTGAACAAAACACGTGTCATGTGTTCGATCATCACTGATGTAGAAATGGTACTCCTTAATCACCTCACGATTATTTTCATCGCTATCAGAACCATCGACAGCAAGCTCTGCGTGTCTATACAAAATATGCACAAATATCGATACTTGGTCTGAATGATAATACTCACTTTGTATCTCCTTTTGTGGACTAAACGTGTAATTCTCAGCGAAATCAACCACTGATAATATTGTTCCTTTTGGGAACACCTCACGTGATTGCTTGAACTGTAAATCCCGCCATCGTGCTATATGACAATGCTTAATATATTTGTATATTTGCACCCTGAACTTCTCCATAAAAGATGTCACTGGAATCTCTTCATCAAGTAAAGTGATCTTTTTTGATGTTGTGCTTGAATCTGCAACAGGAGTGTAAGTAACATATTCATATCTCTTCCAATTCAGACTGAGATTTGACAGTCTAGGATCATTAGGATCAATGGGATACTTTTCATCATAGAGTGCCAAATGAGAAAATTTGTCACATTTTCTTCCACGAACACATTCCTTTTTATAAAATAATTCATTATTCTCTCGTGGACATAATATCTTTGATAAAAATTCATGAACACTTGAAGGAGGAGGGTCATTTGACCAATATTTTATGCCAAAATTTACAAATGTCTCATACAATAATTCGAATTCTACATGGTATCGACAACAACATGTGTCTCGAACAGTGATAGGCCCGACATACCATGGTTTAAGCTTCACAAATGTGCTAAGGGAAATCTTCACATCAATATTACTCTCCATAAAGCTCTCGAATAATTCTACTTGACTGAACTGTGTTATATGTTTGGAATGAGATTCATAAACTCCCTTAGATATACGGCGTCGCAGTTGATCCTTTTCATTTGGCGACACACGAGAGTTCGAATCCCAAAACTCTTTTACCCTATCCCTCACACCATCAAGAAGTCTATCATGATATGGACGCCTGTAGATATTAGCCCAACATGCTCCTTCATCATTCTCATCTATTTGAGTTCTAAATTTTGAATGCCTCCATAAAAATTTTCTTGATGTTTTAATCAATTTTGAATTTGTTGACATCAACCGACTTGATGAAGTTCCTTTCACAACTGCACCTGTTAAAAGTGCTCTAAGAGCATTCTTTGCAACATTAGATCACCCTTTGGCTAGTATGCCAAGCGCCGATGTCACATTATTTGTTACCATTTCATTTTCTAAAACCTCTTTTTCACTTTTAATGCCCAATAATTCCACAACATTTGTGAGAGATTTGTGCTTTATAAGTCCACGTAATAGTTGAGCTTGTGCTATGATAGATAAACCTTCAAAAGTGTCTTTAAATACAGATTTTACTTTATCTCGAACTGTCCTTTTAGCCAATGGTGGTCCCAATTCTTCAATTTTAGTTGCATCCATATTTTCTAGAAACTTGTAGTTGTATAAGACATTATTGGAACTTCCAATTAATTGCAGTGAAATTGGATGTGTGGTTGCTTCTTCTTGTGGATCTGATGTTGTCCCTGCATAAAAAAACAATATTAAAACTTCTAATTTGAAATTGATATGTATAAAAAATACAAAATTCAAATTGAAGAAACTAAATTGACTCACCAGTGACATTGATATCAATTATATTCTCGTTGACAAGTTCCTCAACATTTCTCATTTCCTCGTCATTGTCATGTACCTCTACATCTATTTCATGATGCTCTACCTCCACATTTCTTTCATGCCTTAATCTTTCCCTTTCCTCTCGCCATTTTTTTTGTGATTTCTCATTTTTCTCCTTTAAATCTTTTCTTTTTCGATCGTACTTTGATATGCAATTCCTCTGGTTTCCCATGTTCACACAATTGGAAACCTAAAATCCAATTCTATTTGGACCAAATACCTAACAAAACATAAGGAGTTCAAACTAAGTACTTCATGCTTTCATAGATTGCAAGATTGCAAAAATACTCCATGTCTTCATAGAGACATTATGCAAAAATATTTCATGCATGCACCCAAAAACATTTCAAAAAAAAAATTTGCACCCACAAAAACTTTCAAAAATATTTCCCACCCAAAAAACTTGAAATTATTTTTTTTGCCAAAAAAAATTTTGTGCACAGAAAATAGATTGGAGCACCCTCACTAGATTGACAGTCACCCCTAAAAGCCAGGCTCAAGAGGGAGAGCTAATTAGAAGAAGGTTGGTAAGATAGAACCTTTGGTCATTTCCCCTGGCCAAAAAACCCCATCGTCTAGCACCTATAGCCTAGAAGTAACATAGCCAAAATTGTATATGTGGAAAATTCAATGAAAAATATAAGTAACATAGCCAAAATTTTATATGTGGAAAATTTACAAGCTACATATGTGCAAATTTCCAAACTACAAGGAAAGAATTCGGACCTCCGCAGTTTTCGTCGGAGTTGTGTGCAAACTTTCGCGCGAGAAAAATGTCGACCGAAAAATTGCGTCGATTTTTTATTGAAACATTTCATAAAACTCTTATATATATAACATTCAATAAAAATCTCCGCCGAGAGTTTTTATAACTCTTGTCCGAGAGTTTTATTTTAATAATATAACCAAAATTCTTCATTCGCGCGACATTCTGCACTGGTTGTTTTCGCAAATCCCATTTCCCATCTCTGCTTCCCTCAGATTCTGGGCATTTGAAGGAGTTCTCAAGGAATGAGGAGGCTCCCTGAAGGAAGGAGATTTTGAATTTGGAGAGTGGAGTTACGGACGTCGTCTTTGTTGAGGAGAGGCAAGACTTGTGGGAGTGGTAGTGCTATTGGTTGGAATCTGGCTATAGTTTGATTATCTGGATGTAATAGATTTAGATGGTTAGGAATGAATTATACGGATGGTTTTGAGATTGTTATGATAGTTTTTCTCTTAGTCATTGCCATCTATATTCTTATTGCCATATATAATCAACACAAGTCGAATGATTAGCCAGGAGGTGTATATGTTACACCAACCCTCTTCATCACAGGAGTCATCAGAGGATTCAAACAATCTGGAATCTACGTGGTGTTTTTCAAGATGGAGTACTCTATGGAGAAAGTGGGTAGATACTCTAATCATATCTAGGCCCTGTAAAAATTTTGGTTTCCGATTATGTGAAAGGTGGTGGACTGTTCCTGGGTGTTATTGTTGCTGTTGTTGTCATTTTTAATGGCATACTATTTCTGCCTGGTTTTTCCCATTGCTCCTTTCCATCTTTGTATTTTCGGTGATACATTTCAGGTTAATTTCAATTTTTTTTCGGGATGACAGTCTGGAGTTATACTTCTAGGGGATGCAATTCGGATGTTGATAATTGAATGCAGCCTGATTGGTTGGTAAGGAGGTGTCAAATATTAATAACTTATGGCCGTTTGAACATGGAAGGGATTAGGCTCTGTACTTGGCATCTTTGAGTTTTTCGTAATCACATAGCTTTTCTTTATCTCGAGGTTGTATGTAGACTACCTCTTTTATGTACACTGACAGTTACTAAATATGGGCTGCCAGACTATATTAGATTGAGTGCTCAGATGATCCGCTGGAATATTTACCCTATGGGACTGTCATGCTTCATTATGTGAATGGTTTTTTCCTGAATATTTTATTGTAGTGGCGGCTTTTTGATTTCATCAGTCTATTAAGTCACTGACAATTTTTTTTTAAGTGACTGACAAATCTGTCTCTGGGTGGTCATTGGGATTTTGTCTACTCAGAAGATTAGGGGGAGGGTCCCCTTGGGATTAGACTTTCCTCTTTTGGATTCTTCCTATCCTCTTCATTTAGTCCTCTTTTAAGTACTCACCCACGGCATGAGGTGTGGTGGCACCTGATATCTGACACCTGATTGTGGGGTTATTTATTCCTCTTTTCCTTTTATATGTACTTTGCCTATCTTGGATGAGAGCGTGTTTTCTTCGCCCATATTAATCTTTGCCTTATCCTTCCTAAGTCGCGGAAAAATACCATTTGTTTTGGCTATTTCTCCATATTTTTGGCTGAACTCCTGAGGAGTTTCCCCTGATGTAGCTAGCTTACAGAATCAATGTAATATTTTTTTACAGTGACGGCACTGATATATCACTATACTTCTGACGGATTAGAACATCAGGCAAGGTTATTAATAGGCTTGGAAGCCTTCACCTGGCAGTGAAGTTATGGATGTATTAAAATCAACACCGACTCAGGAGGAGAAGTCAATTGAACATGAGATTGATGATTTAATCATCCAAAGTGCTTTTGGTAACGGTGGATGTTTCCTGACAATAGAGATTTAGATAATCTTGTTTGAATTTGGCACAATTTATTTTTCTTATGTTGGTTTTTGTACACGAGCTGGCTTTCGTTTTAGTTGGATCCACAGTCATTATCAATACTGTGCACCTTTTGGAGCAGTCATGGGTTCACACTTGGTTTTCACAAGAGAGCCTGATCTGAAGACTGACATCTGAATGTCATAATTGTGCATCAGGAGAGCCGGTTTCTTCTAGCTGTTTCTTTCATAACATCAAAGTTTTTATTCTCATAAGATGCAATGGCTTATAGCTTTCTACAGGGCCAACATTAAACACATCAAGCGAGCCTGTTTTTGTCTATGATTATTATGTTTTTTCTTCAATCCTTATGAGTTCAGAAACAGATGGAAACATTTCCCCTTATTAAGGGCTGATCTGTTGATTTTTCTTTATCTGGACTCGCAATCTGTTTGGGATGTTATGCACCCATATTTGTATGATCCCCACATACTGTTCTCACTTCAAGACTCCTCCTTTCTTAGAAGTTGTCACTTTGGAAACTGTTTACATGATGGGAATGTAATGTTTTGTTAAATGCACTGTTAAATAAATAAATTTTCATTCCATGCTAAACAAGATACAAACATTATGGAAGGATTGACATTTCTTCCAATGAAGTAGACTAACTTGATAAATTGTGTGATGGTTATCACTGTTGATCAGATGTTAAAGAAGAGAATTTCTAGCATATGCTTTATAAGACCACTTGGGTAAATAGTGATTAACCCTCAAACCAACTATTAGATTCGTTTCTTTCCAATTTCTTGCTACTGTGTTCTTGCTAGTTATGATAGGCGCTGAGTTTATTTAAATTAATTGTGAATCATCGGCCTTGATGACAAGCTAAAAATTTAAATTTCTGTAATTATTCAATTTTCTTATTATTGAATCTTGCTCACTTCCAAAAACCTTGTTTCTAAACTTATTGGTCCTTTATATTTTAACCAAGACCTTTCTCACAAGTAGGAAGCCATTGTGAAGGGAAATTATTATAATTGTTTCATGTATCCATTCTCTCTGATTACTGTACTCCACTGTCTTCAGATAATAATTCGAAGCAAATTATAAGTGAAAATTTTGTCAACTTACTCACAAGTAGGAAGCCATTATGAAGGGAAATTATTATAATTGTTTCATGTATCCATTGTCTCTGATTACTGTACTCCACTGTCTTTAGATAATAATTCGAAGAAAATTATAAGTACTTACTGGAGGCTTGTAAATCTACATTTCATTGGTATTTTAGTGATTGTTTGAAGGATCCCTTTTCTTTGATTACTGTACTGATCGACTATGGAATATGAGAAAGCTAGAGAAGTAACACAATCTCAAAACTATGGAATATCACTTTTGGTGTCATCCACACTTTCTTGTATGTCTTATGGAAGAAAATGTAGAAATTTGCTGAATAATAAATAATTATCCACCAAGACTATCCTGATCACATACAATTTGAATTTATATGCAACACATAATCTCTTCCACTCCAGATCAACTCAGATCATCAAACATGCAGAAATAAAATCAAGCGATAACACATCAAATCATCATACACATTAACACAGTATGTATGGGGAAAGCTTATAGCTGAAAACCCCGTAGCTATTGTGTATATTATAATGGAGAAATAAATTAACAAACTCAGTACAATACTCCTCACAAGTACTCGGTACTTTCTCATACAGTTACTCACAATCTAGCTCAGTTTTGAACAGGTTACTGGTTCAAAACTCCCCGCCAATTTCCTTGCCTCTATTGCTTGTTTCAATGCTATGGGATGGCCTCTTTATATAGATAAACCACCAGCCTAAACTGCGCAATCCTCATGGGCTTACTCCACCTATCTGTTGGAATTTTGAGAATTCCAAGCAAACAGTGGAGAGAATAAGCTCCACTTCACAACACAGAGGGATTAAAAAAAAATCTTTCCAACATGAGACAGAGTTTCCCAGACTTTTAAAACAACTTGTATTTATTTAAAAAACTTATACAAGTCTTCCTCTTAACAGAGGGATAACAAAAGTGGTGACTGCTTCAGACGCAGTGCACAGAACTCTCTGTTCTCTCAAAACAATACTCTGTCTCTAAAAAACAACACACTGTTGTGTATTTTCACTCCGCGCTGCTGTGCGAATGCAAATTACCATTACACAGGCTTGCGGGCCTTTTGGATTTTATATACCGCATATAAAAAAAAACTTTACATATATCTATATAAGACTTTAAAAAAAGTCTATTTAAAATTAAATACATGCAGGCCCTGCTTTGAACGCACGATCAAAACATTTAAATTCAATGTATAAAACAATTGGGTCCGCGATTTAAACAAAAAATCTCACCAAACAAAAGTTCCGATTGCGATTGACCAACCGGATGCGATGGTCATATAAAACATGGCTCATATAGCAATCGGGTCTGAACTTTAAACAAGTGCGATCGGACCTCATTCAAAAATCTTCCAATTGCCGATCATAAACGGATGCGATTCGACTTATTAACCCCAGCCTATTCCTGGATCGGGTCCGCCACTCCAATCGCACAAAAAATACAAAGGCATGCGATCAATCAGAAGTTCCGATTGCGATTACAACGGACGCGATGGACTTATTAAATCCATCGTATGATGCCATCGGGTCTGCCAATTTCAACGGTGCAATCGGTCCCAACACTTAAGAGTTTCCGATTGCGATTGGACAACTGGATGCGATTTCCCATTCAACTGTGGCATATAATATCATCGGGTCCGGCCTTTGATCGGAGCATGAAACAAAAGTGCCCCGATTGAACCTTGCGATTGCACTCATGCGATTCCATTGAGGTGTCGCCACGTGGTCAAGTGGACCCACGGGCCTCCGCAGCTGTGGAGGGCGATTTATATATGTTTCAGTTGTATGTTTTATATACAGCCGTTCCATTGTGGGACTCTTCCATATCAACAAGACACTTGAGTATTGTTACATTGCGATTTGCGATTGCGATTTGATCGCATCGCATCGCAGATCTCTTCATCAACAAGACACTGCTTCAAAATTAACTTTGGTTGTTGAGGGCTTTAAAGCCCGAAATGACTGGTTTTTAATTTGTTCTGCTCCTCCGTAGTTCTGATCTACGGCTTTCTCCATTTATTCTCCAAAAACAACTCTTCCCCATCACAAAATTAATTTCATGTGTGATCTGCGGCTGCACCCCATCAAAATTGAATTCATCCTTACGAATTACTCCATGCTTCTGTGTGTGTTGAAAATAACAACAGTATAGTCACAACTGATAGCTAACTCCACCCTTTCATCTACCTCTTTCACTGGTCTCCACTGAACTGATCATGCACTGTAGTGAACTGATGTGTTCTTGAGTTGAATAATGAGTTACTAATTAATGAATTAAATAATATTTAATTCACTCCACTCACAACTAATTGATTAGCTAGTTAAACTAATCTCAACCAGTTCAACTAAAATAAACATAACACAACTCCACTAGCTGTCTCATTAACTCCTCCAAACTTCTGCCACTGAAGTCCAACTGAAGTCAACCATGCATGATGCCATCAAACACTTGGGAACCACGTGATTCCTCTATCAGATGCATGAGCCACTTCTGTAGCTCGAACTGAAGTGCTCCAAGAGAGTAAACTGCTGTTTATAGTCTAAATATTATTAAGGGTAAATAATATTTGACTTCCCTGTTTTAAGGAGAGGCAGTCTAAAAATAGACTTTGACCTCTTCGACCTAAAAAATAGAGGCTCATATATTTTTACCAACATGACACATACTTCAAGAATCTCAAACTGGAATCCCTGAACCATGCTCCGTATGTCTAAAAATAGACATAGTCTAAAAATAGACATAGTCTAAAAATAGATTTTGCGTCAGAATTTGCCTGCGGGCCCACTTAGTGAAGGCGACTTCATTTCACAAAGCTCCATCATCTTGCTGCATTTTCAACAGAAAATTCCACACAAATCACCCTGTTACACATGCAAAATATTCGTGCATGAAGAATTTGATGATAATACCTGTAAGCACAGTTAATTTGGTGTCATCAATGATCCAATGTTGGGTGGAATGGTTCAAAAATCTTTTCCATCCTATTTCTGCAAGTAATCTCTGTATGAAAGAAAAGGGAAAGAACACAATGATGCTCTTTTGCAAAATGCACTACAAGCCTGGCTTTACCTCCCTTCACCTTTAGATCCCAAACTACAAACTCTAGTTTTCGAAATTGAGATTCTTAACTTTTACAAATCCCCATTGTTATAACTGCCTGTGTTGCAATCTTCAGTTATATCTCAAAGGAAGAAAGAGAAAGCACTGAATATATATTCAATGAATAACTGTACCAGAAACCTGAAGTAAAGACCAAACATCATGACTCATTTGAACCACATTAGGCCTCCAAAAACCTGAAGTAAAGACCAAACATCATGACTCATTTGAACCACATTTGATGGGACATTCTTGAAGCCAGATTCATAATGTCCTGAAAATCCTTTCCTCTCTTATGCTCACGAAGATCCTTTAACATTATTACAACTTGGTATTGTTTCTACTGCCCCTTATACCACAAAAGTAAATGTTGAGGTAGTATTTTGCTATATTTAATGTCACATAACGCAAATATTTTCCCTTCCCAGCACAACCATTTGGCCTATAAGATGGATTTGGCCTAATGATTAATAAATCTAATATCAAGAATTATTTTTTCCATAAAGGTTTCCAGGTTAATTTAGGGCATCCATGTGTCCTATTTTAGTGTTGCTATTATCCTCTAATTCCTCTCTTTCATTTTATAATATAAAAAGGACATTTTTCTTTTAATATGACGTCATTCAAAAAATAAGTTAAAAAATAATTTATGGTTTAAGGTGGTCTATCTTCTTTAAATTCAAGTAATTTTACAATCCATGTGGTAAAACCAATCCTTTTGTAAAAGTCTATTTTCAGAGCACTCATTATTAAAAGTTGATCGCTAAAATTCTAATTTACTCATTTATGTAGTAATGGTAGTAATCGACAAATAATAAGTCAAACACTAGTGGTCAAAATCAACTTCTTATCACAAAGATAAAAATCTGATCAATTTGAAGAAAACCACTTAAAATAATTTTAGAAATTAAAATAAATAAAAAATATTATATACATTAATAAGCTATAATTTATCAATTCACACCAGGGAACGTGGCACCCTGTGCACTTCCCGATGGGGTTCACTTGGGCAGCCCATGTGGCTCCCGGTACTCGCATTTAATTGGCTCTTAACTCACCACCCTGCGCGAACGTTAATTATCTCGGTTGTCTCGCCAAGTGCCTGGTTATGGCGGTTCTATGTGAGACAGATTACATTTTCAATTGCTCAACTGGTGTGGCTGACGTTCATGGATCTCCTCCTCCCCTGCACGTGATTTGCTCTCCAGGCTGCGCTGATGCAAGTGTTAAAACGAACACTGGGAGGCGTTGTTCATTAGCCGCTTGCTTTGAACCGGTTCCGGATTATCATTTTTCTCACAGTCCGTGGTGCAGTGTTAATCCTCCCTCTGTTCGTGGTCTCAGTGGTCTGGTTCTTACTCCCTCACCTCAGCCCAGTGGCATCCCGGATTTTCATTTCTCCCCTGCCAATTCAGTTTGTTTCGTTGAGCCTGGTCCTGCATCTGTCACCATGCCTCGTCTCCACGAATGCATGAGATGCATACGCGGACCCAGTTGTGGGCAATCCAACCAGCGACGCCCTCCTCCTAGCCATGGCTCTGTCCCTACCTTGCCAAAAGAAGATGGAGCCCCTGTACCTGCGTTTTGCATTGATTCTGTCGTTGCTCCCGTTGCCCCCACCCCTCCACCCCCTGCTCGTGAGTCTCCCTGCGTCTCTCTCCCTCCGGTACCTTCTGTCGCTCCTCGGCCCCTTCGACCCTCCATTAAACAAACCTCTAAGCGTGATGAGCTCTGGTTTGATTGCACCTCCTGCAACGCTACCCTCACTGCTTTTATCACTGTAAAACTTTGTGAAGAAGTCCCTAATTTGGCTCCGCCCTGTTCTGCTACTCCTCTCTCCCTTCCTAGCTCTAGCTCCCCATGCTCGACTCCAACCACTTCCGTTCCTCCTTCTTAGCACGAGTACAACATGGCGATGGGGCGCACCGGTAGAGGGAGAGCTCTTAGCGAAGGACAAGAGGATAGAAGCGACGCTTATGCCTGCAGAGTCATCGAGGAACCTCCCTCTCCTACTCATGGATAGTAGCTGCAAAGTCACTCAGGTTTTTTTGTTCTGTTTCTGTCGTAATCATATGCTTCCAAGCTTTACTGCTCTGCTGCATAAGCATCATGGATAGCAGCTGCAAAGTCACTCAGGTTTTTTTGTTCTGTTTCTGTCGGAATCATATGCTTCCAAGATTTATAAGCACCGTACTATTTTTAGTATTTACTTTCATGTTAGCTTGTTTTGTGTAAACTTAAAACCGGTTTCCCTTTCACGGGCGGTTCAGACTTTTGGTTTAAAGGACTGGTTTCCCATCCTAGGCAGTCCAGACACTCTTTGACTTGCTTGATTATCAAGCCCAATGCTCAGGCTCACCAAGCTGACGCTGTGGCAGTTTTGTACCAGTAATTTTATACTTAATAGAATTAGTAATAAGCTATAATTTATTAAAATCCAATGTTAAACATTTTTAAATGTTTTGGCCTCAATATTTTATTCAATATGCAATATATTTAATGGATGTTTTCACACATAATTATTTTTTGCATTATATAGGTTATAAAATATCCATTACAAGCCATCTAATATTAAATAATTTGTATTTATACTTCATAGCATCATTTCAAAGCTATATGACTAGCTCTATGCATTCAACACAATATACAACGAAAAAATCTTGAACCCTCCTCTTGAGTTGACATAAAAAAAACTCTACTCCTCCTTCGACATGATTTTGTGATGTATCTATATAACTTCACATTATATCCATTTCAGTTCTCTAATATAAATTAGTTGGATATTAGTTTGAATTTTGATTAGTTTAATTATATAAATTTAATTATTGATAAAATTAGATAACATTAATTTATCAAAACAATTTTTATTATGTTATTTTTAAAGTTGTTGAAATTAAAAAAATTTATAAAATTATATAATTAAATTATAATTTCATCTTTAATTATTAAATTTTTACTTTGATTTTTTTTGTAAGTTTAGCAGAGCCTTTCTATTTTCCATTAATCAAAAAGGAGAAAAGTAGGTTATAATGAATAATGCTAGAAACCAGGTCTGTTGGCCACCTTAAAGAGTTATAGGCCAACCAAAATTCATAAAGTTTGACCCTAATACTATTTTCTATATCCAATTTACTGTCCATTACATACAAGAACTTCAGAAATTAAATGCTACCTATAATATGCATGTCAAAATGACAAAAAAGAAAAGGATTTCATAAAAATCAATCATCAGATCGATCGATATGTGTCAAGTCCTTAAAATTGGAGCTAGACGTATTCACTTGATTCATACTTTTCAGTTGGCACTTCCTGCGGCCTAGGAAGAAGTTATGGTGGTGTTGCAGAAGGTGGATTTCTTGGATATCCCTTCTCATTTAAGCTAGAATAGAGGTAGCTTTTGCGTCCCCTCCAATTTCCTGAACATTGACTATGGCATTTGCCAGTCTATATTTCAATGTCCAATAAGTATGGATAGACTATTGAAATAATGACAGTCTACTTCTAGTATTACGTGGATCCCTCAGAAACTCCATTTCCTCCTCTTGTATTTCACCCTCCTCGTGTTGAAAATGCAGCAAGATGATGGAGCTTGGTGAAATGAAGTCGCCTTCACCAAGTGGGCCCGCAAGCTATTTTTGGAAAGTGAAAGGTCTGGTAAATGCCCATGCAGTCAAGGGGTATG
This sequence comes from Pinus albicaulis, assembly GCA_034641835.2. Lineage (NCBI taxonomy): Eukaryota > Viridiplantae > Streptophyta > Pinopsida > Pinales > Pinaceae > Pinus > Pinus albicaulis. The sequence goes on along the minus strand of CM076578.1, from coordinate 537,673,606 downwards.
ATGTGGTCTTCAGCGAAGGAAAGGCTTTCCTGCGCAGGAATACCACTGGAGAGACCTGGAAGCTAGTGGTTCGAACCGAGAACCTTTATCAGTTGCAAGTAGATGGCTGCGCAGCAATGGCATGCAAAGCAGGAGAAGTGGTGAGCCGGGATGATGAGGGAAAACTGTGGCACTGGAGATTGGGCCACCTTCACCATGGAGCTTTGAAGATCCTGCAACATATTTCTACTGGGCTTCCTAAGGGCACCCTTGCGCAGTTAGATCAGTGCAAGGGGTGTACTTTAGGAAAGTTTGTGAAAGCCACCTTTCACGAGAAGGATAGTCACGCCACGACGATCCTTGAGAGAGTTCACACAGATGTGTGTGGTCCTTTCTCAGTAGCTTCGATAGCAAAGCACAAGTACTACGTGATATTTGTTGATGATTTATCTCGAAAGTGCTAGATCTTCTACATGCAGAAGAAGAGCGATACATTCGCTAAGTTCTGTGAGTTTAAAGCACTAGTCGAGAAGGAATCGGGGAAGAAGGTGAAGGCTCTCAGGAGCGACAATGGTGGTGAATTCATCTCGGCTGAATTCAAGGACTTCGGCAGTGTAGAAGGGATTCGGAGAGAGCTCATCGCACCCCATAACCCACAACAGAACGGGGTGGCTGAGCGGAAGAACATAACTATTGTGGGTGTTGCACGAGCGATGTTGCATGATCAGGGCCTACCCCTTCACTTCTGGGCTGAGGCATGCAACACAGAAGTATGTGTGCAGAACCGTTGTCCTCACAAGATTCTTGGCATGAGTACACCAGAGGAGGCTTATTCTGGCAAGAGCCCTGACATTTCCCATTTGCGGATTTTTGGCTCTCTTGTCTACATGCATGTGACGAAGGATGCAAGGAAGAAGCTGGATCCAACCGCCGAGGTTGGAATATTTGTGGGGTACACTGATACACCACACAACTATTGGGTGTATGTGTCAGACAGTCGCAAGACTATTGCGTGACGGGATATTAAATTTCTGGAGGAGAAAGCCATGCAGTGTTCGCTTGAGAGGGAGCCACACTTGCATGCAGAGGAGGAGCTGTTAGATCTCAAGGATGAGTCTCCGGATGTGGATCAGCCAGTATTTCATGATAGATCCAAACACATTGACATCAGGTACCATCATATCAGAGACTGTGTTCAGTGGAGGATCATGATGCTTTCCTATATTCCCACGGAGGATCAGGATGCATACATCTTGACGAAGGCGCTCACTAGGAGCAAATTCGAGTTTCAAAGAGGCAGGGTAGGGGTTGCAGATAATCCATATCTTGCTGAGAGGGAGTGTTAAAAATGCAGCAAGATGATGGAGCTTGGTGAAATGAAGTTGCCTTCACCAAGTGGGCCCGCAGGGTATTTTTGGCGCAAAGTCTATTTTTAGACTATGCCTATTTTTAGACATATGGATCATGGACCAGTAGCTACAATATTCTATTCTTGGATGATTGGCCGAGTTGGTAAAAATAGATGGACCTCTATTTTTAGCATTTAGGTTGAAGTCTATTTTTAGACTGGCAGGCTAAAAATAGAACAGTTAAATATTATTTACCCTTAATAAAGCTCACTTTAACTTAAATACTTTCATGAGCACTTCGCCTTGACTTTGCATTGGTGCATTCTTCCTGTAGTATGATTTATTTTTTCCACACGTAATAATATTTAATGTATGGTTGACTTCAACAGAGCTCATGGCAGTCTCATGTTTGCCATGACAGCTAATAATATTTGTACCGTTAACAAGTTTAAATTAGTTGCATGTATTAACCTGTTAATATTTTTAGATGAGGCTGCAAATTAAATATTATTTAATTCACTAATTATTAACTCATTATTCAACTAAATAACACATCAATTTAACTCAGTGCATGGACAGTTCAGTGGCGATAAGTGAAAGAGGTAGATGAAAGGGTTGAGATAGCTATCAATTGTGACATTAGTTGTGCATGAGATTTGCACCACACTTGGAGGAAATTACCAATGAGAATTGCGCAGTTGGAGCTAGTGAGATTCGAACTTGGATCTCTCATTAGACCAGCGTTGATTGCGCAATAGAGGCAAGCAATTAGTGGATGAGTTTTGAACCTTTGACTTGTTCAAAACCAATCTAGTTTGTGTGTAGCTTTTTGAGATAGTACTGAGTACTTGTGACAAAGTTCATCACCCTATGACAAAGAAATGTATTGAATTGTGCAACCCTGTTGACACCTGGTTTCACCTCCATCTCAAGAAAGAACAAAGGGGAGAAAGGCAACAAGCCTCCGAAACCCTCCACCAATACAACCCCCCACCAACACTGCCTCAACCCAACGAAACAACTTTGAAGTTCTGAGCAATCTTGACTCATTGGAGCACCCTATAGTCTCCCAGGCCCCCACTGATCAAGATCCGTCATTATTAAGTCAATCTTTGATTACAACCAACGCCCCAAGCACAACCTCGGATTCAATCCACGCCCAAGCACCGCAACACAAACCATAATCCTCTCCCATTCAGATTAATACCAGCCACACCTCACTGCAAACTCCTCAATGCACAGAAATGCAAACAGAGCAGCCATCCTCAACCACTTCAAACAATCCTCTAGAGGAGATCCTAGGCGATCTAGATCTCCAAAAGGTCAATGAGCAATGGTCCAAACTGGGAGTTGATGCCATTCCCCAAGAACACTTGGAGAAGATAGAAATGGCATACCTGCAGCTGGAATACATCAACCAAAATGCAGCCAAAAGGCAATGGGGAAATAGCAGCCAAACAGGCATTCAAGCCAACCTGGATTTGGATCAATACAAGCCACAAGGACCAGGAAGAAAAATGGGGCGCAAATCCACAAAACAGCAAATACAAGAACTAGGCAGACACATAATCAATGAAGGAAAAATCAGGGCCTTGGTCCTATCTGTTCCAAAGGTAGCTCAATGAAAATCACAATCTGGAACATCAGGGGGCTCAACGGCACCACCAAAAGAAGGATCCTGAAAAACTGCTTATCCTCGCTACACCCAAACATCATACTTCTTCAAGAATCAAAATGCTCTCCCAAAGGCACAGAGACGCTCAAAAAACTTGTTTCCAACAGTCATCACTGCATAAGCATAGATGCTATCGGGCAAGCAGGAGGGTTACTCACATTCTGGAACAAAAGCAAATTCTTCTTGCAGAATGCTCTGTCCACCAAGCACTCGTTATTGGTCATTTTCAACATGCCAGACTCAGGGCAATCGATCTGCATCACCAACGTGTATGGACCCCAACGAATCCAGGAAAAGCTGAAGATGCTGGTAGACCTGGACGAAGTCAGACAACACCATGGGGAAAACCACTGGATTTTAGGTAGAGACTACAACATAGTCACCAATCTAGAGGAAAAAAAGGGAGGCTTACGAAGATTGGATAAGGACTCGGAAGCATTCAATACCTTTATTGTTAAATCCAAACTCATTGACATCCCCATAGTCAATGGTCTGCATATCTGGAATAATAAGAAAGGAGGAAATAGGCAGATAGCATCAAGGCTCAATAGGTTACTCATGTCGGAATCCATTCTGCTGCAAAATATCGACATGGAGGCCAGCATTCTGCCTATCAGAGGATCTGATCACTGGCCAGTGCAGATTCACTTCACCAATTTGGATAAGCCCCACAATAGACAATTCAGATTTGAAGCCTTCTGGACAGAGCACCCATCATTCATGCAAAACATACAACGCTGGTGGACTCAAGCCACCATAAGGAGCGACAATATCATGTACATATTCCAGCAGAAGCTCAAAACAATAAAAATCAACCTCAAATGCTAGAACAAAAACATCTTTGGCGACATATTTCAAGCCAAAAAAGAACTCGAGGAAAAAATGGCGAACCTCCAGCAATCTTTGATCAAATAAGGGCCCAATGATGAAAGAATAGCTCAAGAATCAAATCTGCAAAGGAAATGGGAAGAACGGTTAAAACAAGAAGCGCTGCTATGGAGGCAGAAGTCGAGGGTACAATGGTTAAAACAGGGAGAACGCAACACTAGTTTCTTCCATATGTCAACCATCCAGCATAGAGCACATAATCACATCCTCTCCCTCAAAAAGGCTGATGGCGATCAAGTTTATAAAAGGGAGCATATAGAATTTGAACTCAACTCTTTTTTCACTTCTCTTCTTACCGATCCCATTCAAGATAGAACCCGAGCCATCAATGAAATTATCGCTGCCATTCCCAACTTAGTTATAGAGGAGAAAAACTCTCTCCTTCTAAGAGAATTCACTGAGCAGGAGATTGAAGAAACAATCTTCAACATGGCCTCAAACAAGGCTCCCAGACCAGATAGCTTTACAATCGAATTCTTTAAAGCTTGCTGGCCCATTATTAAGCCTGACCTTCTCAACCTAGTAAAGAAATTTCACAGAACCAAGAAAGTTTTTCCAGCCATCAATGCCACATTCCTCACCTTAATTCCCAAATCAGACCAGGCTGACTCCCCCGACAAGTTTCGTCCCATATCCCTTTGTAATGTCCTTTACAAAATCCTTTCCAAACTAATGGCTAGCAGAATTAAATCTGTCCTCCCCTCAATCATTTCTCAGGAACAAACTGGCTACATTGAAGGTAGGAAGATCACTGACAACATAATCCTCACTCAGGAAGTGTTGCATTCTCTCAAAACAAAAAGGACTCCAGGTATGCTTATCCAGCTTGACCTTTCAAAGGCCTTTGATAAAATCAGCTGGCACTATATGAGAGCAATCCTCCAGGCTTATGGATTTAGTCAGCAATGGACAAATTGGATAATGGAACTGGTCTCAGGTGCTTTCTTTTCAATGCTACTGAATGGAGGAACCCTTCAACCCTTCATTCCGTCCAAAGGTATAAGGCAAGGAGATCCCTTGTCTCCGTTTCTCTTTGTCATTATGGCAGAAGGGCTAAGAAGATCCTTAGCCAAGGCAAAACAACAGAATCAACTCAAAGGCATCAAATCGGTACACCAAGGACCCACAGTAACGCATCAACGATTCGTAGATGATACAATGCTCATGGGTGCCCCCATAGTGCAAGAAATTTGAACCATCATATTTTGTGGAAAACATGAGGTCACCTCTAACGATAGAAGAAGCTTTGGATTTTAAAGATAAAATAGAGGATGATGTCATTAGTAATTTCATTAATAAATCACAAACTGCATCTCACTTGCAATGTCACATGATTGAGGCAGCATTCGACAATAAAGAAGAAGAAGATCCTTTTAAAGACATCCATGATCAAGTAATACCTACTACCTCTGTGAATAATACTAAGGTTGTAGAAATTGAACCAGGAAAAACCTTGAACATTAACAAGAATCTCACTGCTAAACAAGAAGAGAAATTGGTCCAATTATTACGAAAATACAAAGCAGCCTTTGCATGGGATTACCCCGATATGAAAGGAATTGACCCACAATTATGTACTCACCACATTTACATTGAAAAATACGCAAGACTCATTCGTCAACCTCAAAAGAGACTGAATCCTCACCTTAAGGATACTATGAAAGATAAATTACAAAAATTATTGGATGTCAATTTTATCTATCCAATATCTGATAGCAAGTGGGTCTCCCCATTAGTGGTGGTACCTAAAAAGAATGGAAAGTGGAGGATATGTGTAGATTACTGTGAACTCAATAAAGCAACACAAAAAAACCACTTTCCTCTTCCTTTCATTGACCAAGGATTAGACACATTGGCAAGAAAGAAGTTCTTTTCATTTCTGGATGGCTTCAATGGATACAACCAAATTCAAATTGCCCCTAAAGACCAGGACAAGACTACTTTCACCTACCCATGGGGTACATTTGCCTACCAAGTCTTACCTTTTTGCCTATGCAACGCTTCTGCTACATTTCAAAGGGCAATTCTCAGCATGTTTGCAGACTTAATAAATGAAGGTCTCGAAGTATATATGGATGATTTCACTCCTTATGGGGATGATTTTGAACCTGCGTTGCAAAATATAGAAAAAGTATTGCAAAGATGTATAAACACTAGGCTTTGTTTAATCAATGAAAAATGTCTTATGATGATGACTGAAGGAGTTATCTTAGGCCATTATATTTTAGCAGAAGGAATTCAAGTAGATCCAGCTAAAATTAAAATACTCTTTTTAATTCCTACACCTACTACACAGACAGAGGTACGCAGCTTTCTTGGATTTTCTAGTTATTATAGAAAATTTATAGACCATTATTCTCGAATAGCTGCACCTTTATATGCGCTGACTGGGAATACTGATTTTGTTTGGACAGACAAATGTGACAATGCTTTTAATGATTTGAAGGAGCTCGTTGCAATAGCCCTTGTGCTGAGGGGCCCAAATTGGAATTTACCATTCCAAATTTCATCTTACGCCTCAGACACAGCAATTGGAGCAGTACTTGGGCAGGAGGAAGACAAAAAGCCATATGCAATTTACTATATTAGCAAAAATCTGACCCCTGCCGAATTAAACTATACTGTGACTGAGAAAGAATTTTTGGCTGTAGTTCACGCTATAAATAAATTTAGCCATTACATAACTGGGTATCCTGTAGTGCTTTACACAGATCACTCTGCCATTAAATTTGTAGCAAATAAACCTGTTACAAATGGGAGAGTAACTAGATGGCTAATTTTACTGCAGGAATTTGATATCACGATCAAGGATCGACCGGGCAAAGAGAACCCTGTAGCTGACTTTCTATTCAGGATGCCAAAGCCAACAGATGTAGAACCAGTTGAAGATCACTTCCTGGATGAGCATCTCTTTGCTGTTACCACCAAAACACCATGGTATGCTGATATAGCGAACTATTTGGAAATAGGTAAATTACCCAAACATCTATCCCTTAATGAACGAAAGCAAATAATACATCGTAGCACCCGTTTTTCATGGATAGGAGGTTACTTATTTCATACAAGTGCAGATATGCAAATAAGAAGATGTGTTAGGGACGATGAGGTATATGATATTTTGAAAGCGTACCATGACGGACAGTGTGGCGGACACTTTGCAGATCGTAGAACAGCACATACAGTCCTACGGACTGGCTATTATTGGTCTAATATCTTTAGAGACGCAAAAAAATTTGTGCAGGCCTGTGATAGCTGTCAAAGGGCTGGTCGACCTGGGCAGTCTGATGAAATGCCCTTGAACCCTCAACTAGTGATTGAACCCTTAGAATGTTGGGCCCTTGACTTCGTTGGTCCTATTAGCCCTCCATCGAACCAGAAAACATATATCCTAGTTGCCACTGAATACATTACTAAATGGGTTGAAGCAGAGCCTCCTTCAAAAGCTACAGAGGATTCCATGATACATTTTCTTTTCCAAATTTTCGTGCGGTATGGCCTCCCACGAGACATAATCACAGATGGGGGACCACAGTTTATAGGTAAAAAATTGGCTGAAACATTACAGAATTACCATATTCAGCGTAAAATTACAACTCCCTACCACCCACAGGCCAACGACCAAGTCGAAAGCACGAATAAGGTAATCAAATCTATACTGACAAAAACGGTTGCTTCACATAGGCGAGATTGGGCCTACAGACTACCAGAGGCATTGTCGGCGTACCGAACGACATGGAGACCTACCACAGGACATTCGCCATACCAGTTGGTATTTGGAAAATAACCCATCTTTCCTATCGAATTTGAAATTCAGACATTACGAACAGCTCAAACGATAGGTCTGAATTTAGATGAAGCCCAAGCAAAAAGACTGCAGCAACCGAATGAATTGGATGAAATCAGACTCTCTCCTCTTCAGCACACCGCATTAATCCAGCAACAGAGAGCAAAATGGCATGACGCCCACATTAAACAAAGGATCTTCCACGAAGGAGATTGGGCACTTCTATACGATTCTCAGTTTCAGGATTTCCCTGGAAAACTCCAGACTAGGTGGCTTGGACCCTACGAAATTTAGAAAGTGCATGATAACGTCACTCTCACACTAGTCACCATTGACGGATATGGGCATTCCTTTAAGGTTAATGGCCATCGAGTTCGATTATATCGTAAGCCGCTTACCCGTGAATCCTTTTGCTAGCAGTGAAGGGAAGACTCCACCATTGAAATTCTTGCTGAAGGGGAGAATCCCTCTCCCGCGCCAGTTTGATAAATTGGTTTTTTTAATTTTTGTACATAATGCATTCTTTTTTTTCTGTTTTTGGTTTCTGTTTTTGAAATTCGTTTCCTTGTTAATACTTCTTTATTTCGTTTGAATTTAGTTTCTTTAAAAGCGAAAAATAATAAAAATTCTGTGTTTTTTTCGCGTTGTTGTTCCTTTCTAACGGAACAACACTTTTGCTGTTCCTTTTGAAAGGAACAACAGTTTCGCAGAGTGTTTTTGCTGTTCCTTTTAAAAGGAACAACACCTTCATAGGATTTTTTTGCCGTTCCTTTCGAATGGAACAACAGTTTCGTGCAGTGTTTTTGATGTTCCTTTCAAATGGAACAGCATGCCTGCAGAGCATTTCCTTGCCGTTCCTTTTGAAAGCAACAACAGTTTCGCAGATTATCTTTGCTGTTCCTTTTGAAAGGAACAACAGTTTCGCAGATTATCTTTGCTATTCCTTTTAAAGGAACATCACTTTTTGAACGATTGTTTTAAGTTTGTATTTAAAGAACGATTGTTTTGAACGATTGTTTTAAGTTTTCAATACAAAAATACAAAGAAAAAATAAAGCACTTCCTCAAGTATGTATGAAGGACAATGGTTCCATGGGTTACAAAACAACTCTGTCAAGATTATGGACACCTGTGGGCAGCAGAGCTCTGTTAATGGTATTGAAGTCATACTTATACAAATCAATAGTTATTTAACCCTCTTTCCTATAATTTTTATTGAATATCAAACGAAATGCATAAAATTCCTTAAGTTCTATCCCCGAACCATCACACATGAAAAATATTATAAATCGGACATATTACTTTAATGTGGTAAATAGCGCAATTACATAAATATTTTGCTGTCCCTTCACCTCATACTTGAATTATTACAACGCAATTCCCTCATTATTACCGATTTATCTTACGCATCGATTTCAGTAATTACTTAATTTGATTGAGTTTATCATGATTGCGGCTGTTTTTTCACTGCCGTCCTATTGTTGTTCCACACATCCCACCTTAATCGACGGTCGAGGTCGACCTTTCATTCGTTTGGGGGGCGGAAATATCTGCATGCAGATCAGAGAATTGGAAAAACTCTCGGACGAGAGTTTTTCCAACTCTCGTCCGAGAGTTTCTCCAACTCGCGTCCGAGAGTTTGCCCGAGAGTTTTGTGACCACAACTCTCGGACGATAAAATGAAAAACTCTCGTCCGAGAGAATTTTAACTCAGGTTAAACCCGACCAAACTCTCGTCCGAAATATCTAAAATTTCTCGGACGAGAACTTTGAAAACTCTCGGCTGAGAAATTTAGTTGAATTTTTTCACGGCCGAGAAATTAAAAATTTCTCCCAAATTCTAACCATCCGCAAAAAACTATTTCCCAACTTCGCGATTTGACCCAACCCTTTTCTAACCAAAACAAACAAAAAAATAGTTCATCTAATAAAACTTCATTATAATATTAGCAAATGAAAAGAGAGCTAGTGGACCATTTGTGTTGTTTGACTTTGCCTATTTTTGTTATAAAGTGCTTGAGCTTCACGAACCAACAAATGTGAGCACGAGCTAAAAACTAACCAACCATTCACTTGTCAACATGAAAGATCACAAATAAACCACAAAATTGATCAGACATTAAAATTGTGAGCAGACTATCCTGAAATTTTCTTCTTGAGAAATACCTCAAAATATCGGTAACATCTCGGTCTCAATGACATCACAGTGTTGAAATTACCTCTACCTCAATTCATTACTACTCTTATAAGATTGTTTCGATACCACAGTAGTGAGAAGAATGAGTTATAAAGGTGTATTTACAGTTAAGGCTCGGTGTGACAAAAAGATATCAGTATAATCCGTATTATAGTGAATATCTTCAGTGTTATAATCACATGTCAACTACAGTCTCGGTATAATCAATCACATGATAAGTATGACACTACAATTTGGAACTACCATAGTGAAAAATCTATCACTGTTTCATTCTACCACAGTGAGAAAGGTCTCACTGGTTTGGTGCCATCACAAGTTGATGAGAAGTATGTCATTTCAGTTTGATGGTATCACATAGGGTCTCACAGAAATGTTCAACAGAAGTCAAAGACATGTACAGTGAAGTATTTACAATCGAAGCACAAAATAAGGTAAAAATAGTAATATGTATACAAAGTGAAATAGTACATTCGAGGATCTCAGAATAGCTACTTACATTGAGTTTGAAGAATTTGAATTCTTTCCTATGAAGTTGACAGTGCAAGAACCAACTAAAAGAAAGAACACTAATATATCTTTTATCAACCACCATAAAGGAGACCAAGCTAAGGATTTTATCTTCACTTGTCAAGTAAGTATATTTTATTCTATAATCAAATTTGGTATAATGACTTTGTTTTTGCAGGGAAATCTGTAAGCTGGTGGGGTTACCAAGATTCCTTGCATAAGGAGGATAGTCACAGTCCTTGAAGAAAGTAAAGTCATGAAAAATATCCGAAGGTCAAGATTCATCTAAATAAATGGAAAAGGATAGAAGGGCTCAAGGATTCTTCTGAAATCAGTCAAATTCCTTACATCCCTATATAACAGGATTGGATACATCAAGAGAATATATGATAAGTTGAAAGAACCATTCAATGTTATAAAGAAGGTCATGACACTTAGACCTGATTTACACAAAATTGAAGGTATCAAATATTGAAGGGATATATTCATAAGATCTCAAATATGATATCTGAAAGAGATGATAAGATGGACAAGCAAGAAAAATGAAAGTTTATAAAAAGTGGAAGACTTTTGGACATTACAAGAAAGCATCCTGATCTAAGCATGGCAAGAACTCCCGGTGAATCAGCTCCAAGAAAACCTCTCTGACAAACATTACTAATGTAAAGTAGTCATCAAGAACAAGGGTCATCATAGAAACATATCTCTGAATGTGATGACATATTGATGAAGCAGGCCAAGGAAATGAAGCTCTTCATTCTTGAGAAATTGCTACAAGATGACTCAAGTGAAAAAGGTATGAGGTATATATATATATATATATATATATATATATATATATATATATATGATGACATTATATGTTTTGTAGTCATGTCATGCGGTTGTAGGTAATGGACTTATATACTTAGAAGTATGATCTATGGAGAAGTATCTCTCAAATGCATGGACAAACGAAATCAATGTCCTCATGGAATATGAGGTGGTTGCATATGAACGAGCAACTAGGAAAGTTGTATGTTCCTGGGAATCAAGAATGTGCAGAGAGGAAGAGATTGTGAAATGCAACCATGTCAAAAGGTAGTTATCATCTAGAAGGTAATAAGACATGACTAGGTGATCTCCTGGAAATATATGTAGACTCTGATGGAAGCCTGGAAAAGAAGGAGACCCTTGGAAAGACATATAATTAGGAGATGTGTCAATCTGTATGGATGATGTCGATGCTTACAGGAAGATGTCATGGTGAAATATCATAACTGAGGTAACTTTTTCTTTAAAAGATTCATATGTAAATTTTTATCTGGATGAATTTGTGCAGGGCTGCTAATCATGAGAAAGGATGCATGATCCTGGGAGATGAGTCGAAAGAAAGCAGCATGGAACAATAGTGGACCAGATTAGAAATTCTGTTGAATCACTCTGATAGCTAACAAGCCTCAGGATGGAAGTGATGAATGATTTGTGCCCTATGAAGCCCTATGAAGCTAAAATATGGAGATTCCTCAATACCGAAATCCATGACATCGAGGACAGGAATTCTTCATGAGAAACCGGGTGTCTCACCATTGTTGTTGTAGGTCCCTGGTTAAGAGGGATCCTGATGGTAAGTTTCTTACTTGGAAGAAACTTGGTAATTCCTAAGGATGAGCTTAGGTACATTATTTTTATAAGAATGAGTACATTCCCTTGTGGAATAGGTCCTCCCTGGGAGGGAGAGATAGACACATCATTCTGGTCTTGGGAAGGAAGAATGGAGGATTGGATAATCATATGGAATTCTATACTCTTTGATAATGTGATTAGGCATTCAAGATAAGATTAGTTGGGGACCGATATTCTTTGAGGGCTAGCTACCCAAGAGAAGAATATTCCAGGAAGATCATACTTTGGGAACACCTGAGTGGAGTATGTACTTTGGAGAGACAATGACGAAGGTGTCTATAAGTCATGTGTCTCACCAGCATTGAAGCCCATTTTCTTGTTGAAGAGATGGGGTTGTTAGTCAAGGCCTTGCAATAGTATAATGCTGGTTGATATAATGCTATACAAATGTGATTACCATATTGATTTTTCTTATAAGATTCTTCTGTTTCCAAGTACCTCTATGAATACCTCCCTAGTTAAGAGGGAGTGTTGAAGAGTGTAACTAGGTAGGTCTTCATTATGACTATGTAATTATGTACTTATGTAAAGATGATGTCAACAATAATAAAATGAATTTTTGGTTTACTTGCTTCATGGGTTTCATGAGCAAGATTCTTAGTATAGGTCTATAGACTTCTTCTTGATGTCTATTAGGTACATAAGTGTAATTAAGAGTCATGTAAAAGGCGTGAAGAATACCCTCTAGGACGTTGCAGAAGAATGGCTTAAAAACGTTGAAGATATGCCTATGAAGTCGGCCTACAAACAAATGTTAAATTCGGCCTACTTAATGGCTATAAGGTCGGCTTAATTACTTGGCTAGAACTACTATATATACCCTACACATGCTGCGGTTAAGAGAACATATTTGCAGATGTTACTGAGGCTATACAACTTGAAAAAGAAGAAATTTTTGTGTATTCTGCTAAGGAAATATAGTGTAAAGAAGGGAGAAAAGATTAAGTTAACGTCTGGGGTAGAACACATTAAAAGAAAGAACAGATTTGCGGATCTGTCTATGAGGTACTGCAGATATTTAAGTAACAATTACAGTCAAGTTTGAAGTTAACAAAAGGTGGAAGAAATAAAAGGAATTGCGTATTAGTTTGAAGGTATAACAAATCAGATCTAAGGGCAAGATTGTCTACGTATTAGTTTGAAGGTATAACAAATCAGATCTAAGGATAAGATTGTCTATGTATAATTCTGAAGGTGACAGCATTTGAAAGATAGCAAATACAAGAACAGTTTTGATTGTAGACTTATCTAAAGGAAGAACTGAATGATACAATTTCCAAGGTAACTGAAGGACGTATTCAACAGAAGCAGCTAAAGGTTAGTAATTGCTGAAGTAGCTGGAAGATTGAGATATTAACTAAAGGATATGATTAAGTTATCTTTGAGGAAAGAATTGTTTAGAAACTTCAAGTAAGGAAGGTAAATCAGAGATTTAGCTTCCTAACTATATTGCAAAATACTCAGTTACAAGAAAGATCAATTTTTTCTCTACATTTGTATAAGCACTTTGATAATTGACTTGATGAAGGATTAACTCAACAAGCTCACAAGTAGTTATCAAGAAGAGAATTTGTATTAATCTATAGCCCTTAAATTCTCAACATATAATTCATAATCGCACATGACCATAGACAGTAGCAGTCTTGAAATAAACTCAAACTTGAATAAGAACAAACACAAAATTTCAATTTTGTGGTTTATATGATAGCCATTTGATAATAGCTCACTCAGCATCCATGTTTCAGGCATTATTTGGTGTCTTTTTATGTGGAAAATTTTCCAATGGGGCTAGATGTTTTGACCTTTTATTTTTGGATCTAAGCTTAATATGAATATGTATTAGATTTTTGTTTTAAATGAGAACATAGGTTCTTCTTTTTCCTTTTCTGTTTTCTCCATTTACATATATATGTTGTGAATTTGTGTAATTTGAAACAAAATAAACAGTCATTTTAATATGTTTTAACATATTGCAATTTTAAAAATAAATATACAATTTTAAAATTTATAGCTAGAGTTTTGGAGGAAGCATGAGAATTCTACCTGCTTTAGCCAACATTCTTGATGCTTGTGCTGATATATATCTGGAGAATAGAAACCAGGTTCAAATGGGCAGTAAACCCAAATGTTACACTTCTTTTCACCTTTTGATTGGCCTAAGCAAGCCTGACAACAATTTGCAACACTTTCTTTATGGTGCATCAGACCCCATTTAACTACCGCTCCATCAGAGTCTGTATGTGGTTCTGCATGGCATTAAGAAGGAAGTGGCCTACCAGGTATGATTCCATCTTCTGAAGAAATAATATCAAACTATGCATCAGACTTTAATTGCACCATTTTAAGCTAGGATTCTCCAAACCCTTGTTGCCTTTGGACAAATTGAACAAAGAAACAATATAACTCATTCAAAAATAACACACCTGGGAAAAGGTGGAAAAGAAAACAGATGTTAAAACAAAATACTTTGAATTTTAACAGCTCTTCACTGCAAAATGCTAAATTCTATTCTCCCGCATGTAAGTAATCAAATTGTTAAATTTAGCAACATAACAATAACCTTAAATATGCTGAAAAAAGGAACCTAGAGAAATTGTCAGGAAACCATAATCCTCAAGTCATAAACTTAAAAATAGATAAGACTACTATATGAATACTTTGTAAAACACGCTCTCAAGACATAATGCAGTGAAGAGGACAAAGTAATTTGGTGATGCTAACCTAGTAGTCAAAATCCCAAGAAAACAATAGCGAAAACACCAAATTAAGATCTCCCATATATTGATTACTGATCTCAGGTCCATCCTCCAGCATCTTTCCACTATCCTTGCTTGAAGCTTCGGGAGGTAATGAGAATCCAGCTTCCTCCAACACAGGGCTCCAGTGAGTCTCCAATACATTTTCCACCATCTCTGTTCATGGGAACCCCAATACATAATGTATAAACACACACCCAAATTTGGGAGCTGTGGACCAAAAGGAGCAGGGAGGAAAAGAACCTGATGTCACAAAAAAATACTATGCCATCACAACTAATGAAAAAGCCATCAGTTGAAGTCACACATAAGATGAATAGAAAAAAATCATACCAGTGTCTTTGGCTTCTCTGAAGGAATTCACACTGGCTTTCATTGCTTCACGTTTCTTAGCTTCTTCAAGCTTTTTCGTCCGCCACTCTTCAAGGGCTTAAAAATTTGCTGAGATTTATATAATGAGCAAATGTATGATTTATTAAAAGCAGTGGTGGTTTGGTGAAGCTATTATTCAAGCAATTTGAAATGTTGCTACATAATTTGTTTCCACTAACATTAAACAAAATCATAAAAGAAACTGGAAATTAAGGAATCATCCCTCTAATTTGATTGCCTCTCAAGCGAGAAAATACAAGTTCCTGCATCTACCCAAAACTATAAGAATTCGACTAGTCAAAATATTTTGAAACAAATTAAGAATCTCCAAGCTACTACATTCACCCCAACCCTCAGGGAAGGTTCCATTTTGAGTTGTCTGTAAAGCCCAAATAATCTTAACACAAGGAAGTGTGATAAGATCGGCAGGAATATCTCCTTGAAAATAGTTGAGCTCCAATTTTTCACCATTTGATAAACCACTAGTAGGCTCAGAATCAATATAATTTTTTCCAGGGGTGTAGTCCAGCGGATTTGTGAACACAAGTACATAATGCTCATGGAACTTTCCCAGCTCCTTGTGAATCTCATGAGTGAGGGAGTTCCTTAAAACATCTAGCATTTCAAGCATGGATTGTTTGCCAATCTCTACTGGGATAACTCCATCTAAAATATTTGGAAACAGGGAAATGAAACTAAGTCTAGAACAATTCCCCAACTGTGCAGCTCCAATTTTTCACTGTTTGATAAACCACTAGTAGGCTCAGAATCAATATAATTTTTTCCAGGGGTGTAGTCCAGCGGATTTGTGAACACAAGTACATAATGCTCATGGAAATTGCCCAGCTCCTTGTGAATCTCATGAGTGAGGGAGTTCCTTAAATCATCTAGCATTTCAAGCATGGATTGTTTGCCAATCTCTATTGGGATAAATCCATCTAAAATATTTGGAAACAGGGAAATGAAACTAAGTCTAGAACAATTCCCCAACTGTGCAGCTCCAATTTTTCACTGTTTGATAAACCACTAGTAGGCTTAGAATCAATATAATATTTTCCACAGGTGTAGTCCAGCGGATTTTTGAACACAAGTACATAATGCTCATGGAAATTTCCTAGCTCCTTATGAATCTCATGAGTGAGGGAGTTCCTTAAAAGAGCTGCCAATGAATGGAACTTTGAATGTTTTGTATACTGGTCATCAAAGAGGCATTTGGACAGACTCCTATACGTATTTTTGCCTATTGCAGGACTGCGTTTATGAGAAAAAGGTTGCAGAGAGAAAGGGATTGCATGCCCGCATAATCAAAGATGCATTTGAACCAGAAATTTTTCTGAACACAAAACTTGTCATTTTTTATGCAAAGTGTGGGAATCTAGAGGATGCAGGCCAACTGTTTGACAAAATGCCTAAGCGAAATTCTGTCTCATGGAACGCTCTGCTTGCAGAACACTGTTGGCGAGGGTTGGAGGAGGAGATTCTAAGTCCTTTTGCGCAAATGGGAGAGGCAATCATGACACCGGATGAGTTTTCTCTTGGAAGTGTTCTCAAGGTATGTTCTAGATTAGTAGCACTTGAACTTGGGAAGCAAGTCCATGCCTACATTATCAGAAGTGGGTTTGGGTTTAATGTTGTTCTCATGACTGCTCTTGTTGACATGTATGAAAAATGCAAATGCATCAAGGATGCACACCGAGTATTTGATGAAATTTCTCTTAGAGATTTGGTGTCCTGGACTGCCATTATTGTAGGATATGTGGAGCAAGGGAATTGTAAGGAAGCCCTGAATCTCTTTTGTAAAATGCCTTGGTTTGGCATCAAGCCCAACAAGGTCACATTTCATACTGCCAGTGGCTTTGTATCAGATGTTGTATTAGGCAGTGCCCTTGTCAACATGTATGCTAAATGTGGGAGCATAAAGGAGGCACGACAAGTGTTTGACTTTATATCCCCGAGGGATGTGGTATTATGGACTATGATTGTTACAGCCTATGGCAAGCACGGATTTGGCAAAGAGGTTCTCCAACTCTTTGAAGAAATGAAGCGATCAGGTGTGAAGCCTAACGATGTCACCTTCTTGGCTGTCCTGACTGCTTGCAGCCATTTAGGTCTAGTGAATGAAGGTTGGCATTATTTCAATACCATGACTCGAGATCACTGTATTCCACCAAGAGGAGGGCATTATGCCTGTATGGTTGACCTCCTTCGCCATGCCGGGTGTTTGGATGAGGCATATGATTTTATCAAAAAAAATCCATTTAAACCTAATGTCACTGTTTGGGGGGCCTTACTTGGTGCCTACCAAGTCCATGGCAATATGGAGCTAGGAAAAGTTGCAGCAGAACACCTTTTTGAGTTAGATCCACAAAATGCTGGAAATTATGTCATGCTGTCAAATATTTATGCTACAGCTGGTAAGTGGCGGGACATGTTAAAGTTGAGGAAAGCAATGAAAGACAGAGGTATAAAGAAGGAACTTGGATGCAGTTGGATTGAGGTAAAGAGCAGGGTACACGTATTCCCTGTAGGAGATAGATCACACCCACAAATACAGGAGATCTATGCCATGTTGCAAAGGTTAGCTGGGCAGATGAAAGAAGCTGGGTATTTGCCTCAAACAAAATTTATAATGAATGATATAGAAGAACAATAGAATTACATACAATGTTACACCATTGGTAAGATGCTTGCCATTGGAGTTGTGAATATCACCATACAACCTTAGACAATGATCAAAATAGTCAATAGCCATATGCTTGCAGTGACATAATCAGAAAATGTTATGCAATTATTGTGGTCATTCTTAGACTCGAAGCCACCACTGCATTAAGGGTTTTCCACTGCTTACTTCATTCCTAGGTTTATCTGTGTTCTAGGTTTTGATCCATGCATCACTTTCTAGTAGCATTCCCTCAAATCATTGATTCTAATACACAAAATGCTGGTACTTGTGGAGATTGCATTTAGCAATTGTTTGCTGTCTCCAATCGTCGGGCGAGATATTGGAATTTCATTTGATTCTATCATTTCAATGTAAGTGAAAATTATTTTGGGATTCATTTGTGAAATTTGGAACTGTATATCATAAGTTATGGTGACTTGATGGAAGGGATTCGGGCGTTTATATGGTTCTATTGCTGCCGTGATGCTGTATTTGGCATTTACAAGCCTGTTGTGATCAATATTGTCAGAACTGGAACTGGAACTGGCTAAGGGCCAGACTGAGACTGGACTAGAACCAGCCAGACAACTATGCTGATTAAAAATACATAAATGTGTAATCATATATATATATATTGTGTGTGTGTGAGAGAGACTTCAATGTAAATCCAAACTTTTAGACACCAAATATGCAAAGTTTTGCACATGCATATAGCATCAAAGCCTAAAGGCCTTTTTCTCCTATTTTATTGCATATTTTCATTTACTTAGTTATGATGGTGCACCACTATGACTTGTTTCTGAAAGCAATTCCAAATCAGAACTAATGGCCAAACTAGTCGATCCAGCTGGTTTGGGATGAAACTAGTCTATCAGTCCTGTTCGCTCTCTCTCCAGTGTGAATTGGTCTAGACTGGCTAGTTCTGGTTCGTCTGGTTCTGATAACACTAATTGTGACAAGAAAAATTCCTTATTGCTAGCAAAATGTAACATATCTCTGTGATTATAGATATAAATAAGCTTTAGTATTCAAACCCATGAAAGTGTTGTGAATTTTCCATGCGTGGATTCTGCTGAACTAATTTTCCATTCATTGACAGCTCTTCCATTCATTGTGAATCTCATATAAGCATTAATAACATATTGATGTAACTGCCAAATTCTAAAACAGTCAATATTTAACAGTCAATAGTTTGCATTGTTACTGAACTGGGTAACACTTTAATTTTACATTATTACTCAACTAGTGGGTTAACAATTTATAACTTTTGAGGAATCCAGAGCTAAAAAGTTGCTGAGATTTATATAATGAGCAAATGTATGAGCTCCCACATGTCAATTGTTAGAAGCTATGTGAATGGTGGAATATATGCTAGAGTACTCATAGCATATGGCAGAGGGCGTTCATGATGTTATATTCCCAAGGGTGAATGATGTTGATCCTTTAATTTGATTTTGTGAGGTCTCTAAGCACTTCAATGATTTATAATTCCCTAGTACCTCTGCAGGAATTTCCCCTGATATTTGATTGCCCTAAAATTCAAGGCAAAGCTCTGAAATCTCTATTATGAAGCAAAAAGGGAGCTATAAATATTCCCTAAAAATTGGTTGTCATTTAATAATAATCCATAAGATGGTTGTCCTTTCATTATCCCTTCATCTATTAGTGGTGGAGAAAGCAAACAAGTGAAGTTGTTACTATTTGAAATCATGAAGCACCGTCAGACCCTTAGATAGAATGGAAGTGACAGGATTGCTTCCCCAAAGACCACACATAAAGAGATTATATAGAATGGAAGTATATAGATTGCTTCCCCAAGACCACACATAAAGAGAGATGAATAAAGAGCAGCAAAGGTGACCTGAGCTTGCGAACTATCGAAAAACTCATCTATGGAAAGTAGTGGTGGTTTGGTGAAGCTATTATTCGAGCAAGTTGAAATGTTGCTAGATAATTTGTTTCCACTAACATTAAAGAAAAGCATAAAAGAAACTGGAAATTCAGGAATCATCCCTCTAAGTTGATTGCCTCTCAAGCAAGAAAATACAAGTTTCTGCATCTACCCACACCTATAAGAATTCGACTAGTCAAAAGATTTTAGCACAAATTAAGGATCTCCAAGCTACTATCAATATATGTTATGAGGCCTAATAAGGATGATATCCTTTGATTCATAAGAAGATTCTGCTCATCGACTGAACAACCATATTTTTTATATTGCAATCAATTGGTCTGGTGGTCTTCACCATGCTAAAAAGTGTCAGGCATCAGGTTTCTGTTATATTAATGACTTCGTGTTAGGAATTTTGGAGTTTCTTAAACATCATGCCAGAGTTCTAGATGTTAATATTGATGTCCACCATGGTGATGGAGTTGAATAAGCCTTTTATTTTACTGGTAGGTATTCAATGGTTACAACAGAACATTTCAATGCAGATGCTTGTGTCTTATTTTCTCATTAATGGTACGTCTGGTGTAGGTAGATTTTAAGTTTTCATATGATACATGATGGTTATTTTTCTTTCTGCTGTGAAGCTATAATTTATTAAGCTACAAAAAGGATGAAAAAATTATTGGTTATTCCCTCCCACTGTTAAGAAAAAGTTTACAAAGGTATAAAATACTTGATATATAGTTAGAATTTGCATTGCAAAACTAGTAAGGGACAATAGGAGGTCTGGACTCTGCAGCAATCAGCAAGAGTGATTATGATCATGCACCACATGCTGCACACAGTTTCTCCTTCCCTTTTGGCTTCAGGAACTAAATGTTTAACTTCTTAAATCTTAAATGTCAACACTCAATGGTTTATAATGGCATCACTTCAGAAAAACATAAATATCTACCTGTTCCTTAAGAGGAACACTTCCATCGTTGACTATCTGTTCAGTATCTATAAGCTGGATTTTCCTGTGTTAGTATGTTCTTGTTGTACAATTTGTCTGGATACATACATATAGACATGTACATGGGCACAATTGACGTAAAAATAGTAAAATACCAGTGCAAACAGACACATGCATTCACATAAAAATGCTAGTTACTTGAAGTACATAATCCCTATTCACCCTTGTCACATCTTAACATGCTATCCATTATAAGTTAATGTTGAGGAAGAATCCATTGCTTAGGCAAGAGAAAACTCTACAGATGGATGCATAGGAAGTGAATATTCCAGTTTTTTGGATGGTAGAATATTATACAGGAAGCAGTAGCAAGTGAACACAACTTGTGAACCATCATATTTTGGAATAATGGAGATGAAAAATGAAGTTTTGACAATGACTCTCTAATTGTACTTTAAACCCGTTATTTAATGCAACCACATTCACGAGTAGGCAGTGGAACTATAATATTTCGAACATTTTATTGAGTACAAAATGCATTTTTGTCCAACAAACTTGCAAGATTAAGACATGGAAAACCAACCAACAACTAACAATGAAAGAGGTTTATCCCAATAGTGCTGGAACGTAGTTTGAATAAGTTATTTTTAAATTGGAAATTACGCAGCATTGATTTCTGTGCTTCTTCACTTTCATGATTTCCTCATCTCACACCAATTATCTACCCTAACTTTTGCTTTTGAATTTAATCCCAAACTAGTGTTTTCTACTGCACATGTGTAAATAAAGAAAACAAATTTTCAATGTCCACAAATGAACAAAAAAATTCAATGGGATTGCTATCTCAAATCCTTCACAAGGTGATAAGGCCAGTGGAACAGGGAAGTGTCGCCACTATCACCGAGGCAACACATTTCCTCATTTTAGTGAAACTCTTCCTATGCCCTTTCTCCTAGACCTGTGCATCTACACAATATCCATATCCATCTCCCTTTTTGCCATTCGCATCAATACATCCTCCCTGCCAATCACCCTGTGTCTCCTACTGCCATTCTTGTTCCCCATCACTCTCCCCCAACACATATCCTTGCAAACAAATTTCAAATATATGGACAATTTACTTGTTGCATTCATTGATTTTAATTTATTTATCACACATATTTAATTGTTATTCTCACAGATCAATCAAAATTTAATCAACATATTGGTAGATTTATTGCATATTTTGAAGGATTTAAGACTAGATACATGCTTCCGATTCACTAATTTGGAAGGTTAAGTGATAGATTTTGGAGTCTGGATCAACCAATTATCCTAGACATGCCCTAGAACTAGCATGCTTTGAAGTGAGGATTATTTTCCACAACAGTTGTAGCATTCATAAATTGTCCAATCAAACCCCTTGGGATTTATTCAAGGGGAAAAAGTGATTGACAACCCTGCCTGTCTGATTTTGGATTAGGAGCAGAGAAAACTTCACTTTGAGAGACCATGGATTCTACAAATCAACAAATAAGAGTGCCCACTGAAGATAATGAAGCCCACAACTCATAAAAATTAGTGTTCCAAGTATTGACATTTACATTAAGGAAAATCCAAGTTTTATATTTTATAGCTATAAACTGCTAATATCTTTCCATTGAGAAATTATACTTTCAATTATTGCTCTATTTGAATGTATATCTAGCTAAAAGTTGCAAAACCATTTAAATCATTTCTCCAATATTATAATTTCCTACGATTTACCAACATCACAATGGATCCATAATGACGCGATTTATATATTTAAGATTCTAAATGATTGCAGTTTCGAAACAAACCTGTGATGCCCATGGGGAAAATTGTTGATGCACTTCACTCACTAGATCTTCTTTTATAACTAACTGTATAACCTGTCCATTCATAAAAGTTTCTAAAAGTCACCACTTATTAGCAACAATAAAATTAAGATGGGGAGAACCATGCCTTAAAATGATTGATTTCAAGAGGTAAAGTATAGTTCATTTAATTTCGAAAGAATTTTCAAAGTTAAAACTACAAATGCATACATACAATACACTTCTAGTTAGAACTTAGTTTAGATCATATATGATTGTGAATATTATATTGTATAATAAAGAACACAAATAACTCATCCTCCCAGTGCATGTTATCCTAGATGATGCAACATTTCTTCTACTTAAATGTTGTTGATGTACCAATGCAAGGGTCAATTCTCACAGTTGTGCCAGATGGAAGTCCCTACAAGGAACTGATTGATTCTCCAAAATTGTTCACTGCATACCAGGCAACCAACCAACATAATCAAGTGGAGATGGGAGATGGAGGACTTAGGCTCATATTGACTCAAAGGGAGAAAGATTCGAAAGTGACACATTCAATTACATGAAGCAAATAGAATGGAATGTCAGGGAGGATAGACACAACACTCAGGATGTCCAGTAACAACAGGTCTAGACACAAATGGAGCAAGCAACAACCACTGCAATCAAACAGGGTAGAGTCAAAGGTGGCTATTCATTTCTATTTTTGGCATCCTTCCCAGAAGCCATGCACTCATTTTAACCATTTAAAGGATTAGGGCAACAGAAGTAATAAAATATCTATGTTTCTAAACCAACCCCACTGATTTAAGATACAGTAATGAGTCAAATAAAAGTGAAACCTGTCTAAATAAATTAGTAGGACCTGTAGCTTCAACAAATTAAAGATTTTGAATGTGTTTCTTGTTGGAATGTAGCCACTATAGAATTAATTGTTGTAAAACTTGATGAAGCAAACTATAGTTGGTAGAACCAAATTTTATGAAAGCTCATATGGAAAGAAAAAGTTTGTTTTAAATCTACAATAAAAAATGCATGCTAAAAGCCAATTTAATTATGTCATGATGGTGGTTGAAAAGGATCCAAGAAAATTGTGGCATTGTATTTCATGCAAGATCTTGGGCCTTATATTTATTTTATTGCAAAGTTATTTTCTCAGACATGTCAATTAGCAACTTTGCAAAAGGAAAGGAAACTAAAACACTCTATGCAGCATCTGGCCAGGCTTAAACTCATGAATGAGGTGAAGCCACCCACTTTTTCCACAAAAATCATCTTAATGTAGACCAGTGAGAATCTTACATATCTAAAGGTAAATATCATAATATAGTATATGTGGTTTCAACAGATCCTAGAGGTAATGTTACCCACATTTTTGTTTAAGACAAAAATTGGATAACTAGGGGAGCTATCCCAATTCAATATATGTTGGTAATACATTATGAAACATATCAACTATACTAGCCTGCGACCATACTTATTGAAGAGTGAGGAAATGTATTATTAGAATGGCTCTAAATTGATAGGTGAATTTGAATGCATGAGAAAGGTAACAACATATGATATCATAGGCTCTGATCTCCTAGAAGAGTGCTATGCAGAATCCATATAGTGCACAGTCAAGGATGGTGATAGCACAATAATACAACGACCAGAGGAGGGATAGTGGATGGGTCAAACCTGTCTGATAGAAGAACTGATTACATGTCAGTAGTACTCCTATAGAGAGCAGTTAAACAAGGATAAGAGACCTTTCTGAGGTTTGTATTTTTCTAGAAACCAGTATTCGCAATGTTAGAATTAATGATTCATCTTGACAAAGACAAGAGGAGTGTAAATTTGTAAGCCTATCCAGGGAGGTCTGTCTCGAATGCAGTCATTACAGTCCCATCCTATTTCAATGACACTTAGTATCAAGAAACTCAAGCTCCCAAACTCATGATCACTGCAGTTCAAAGAATTTGGGCAGATAGCTAACATGATGGCTTAGATTCATCTTTTGGAACCCTATCAGCTACAAAAGTAGAGGCTCAGAAGAGACCTTGAGCTGGGCATGAAAATGTAAATAGGATACCACAGAAATTCTACCTGCAATCATAAAACAAGTCTTGAACTAACTTTAACCTGAAGGGAGGAAAAGAATGCAGAGAACAGAGACTAATTTCGCAACAGAAGTTGCCCAAGATAATTAATTGGTGTAAGGTATCTCTCCTGTGTATAATATATATAAGTATGCACACTGGAATTAAAAATAAAATTAAAGAAGGCGAGGAACCTAAATTTGGGCCAAAATCAGCTTTTGTTGTGGGAACCAACCTTTATTTAAGGTGATTTGTACACATGTGAAATGAAATTTATGATGGGCTGACCAGTGCGTGTAAAATCTTGTGACCATTGCTAAGAGAAATGTTCTCATCCTACGGGGGATTGCCTACTGAAGAGCCCATTTATTTGCACAACAGACACATCGCAGAAATGGGGTGCTCGACCCAGCTTATGAGGACACAGAGGATGATTTTTCCCACCTTTAAAGGAGCCAGATGAGTTCACTTTGAAGCACTCTACACTTGGAGGAATATTGGAGGTGTAGTTTTCCCTTTGGTAATTCCTTTGCCTTGCTTTGTGAGCCATTTTCCCACTTCATAACGGCTTTGTGACCCTTATAATAAATAGTTTGAATGTCTATACACCCTTTTAAGGGTCATTTATTAGAGGTACATGAGCCTATATTAGAGAAAAAGGGTTTAGTGCCCACTTTTAAAGACATTTGGAGGAGGAACTCCCTTGTTTAGTGGAGGATTTGTTACAGCTATGGGGGAACTTCAAGGTCCCCCTCTCCCACTTGTTCAATGGCATTGGGAGCCCTTGTACCCACCTTGAAGGAGAATTTTTGGGTTGTCTGCCCACTTTAGAGGCTTTTGGTGGCAGATTTAAAGACTTCTTAGATAAGCTATGATGTTGACGGGCCTTGGGAGGCTGGATGCCATGCCAACAAGCCCTTCATCTCCTTCATTTATGGAGATGGGCACTTTGTGAGGGCTCATTCCCCCTGATCATTGTAAATGTGGCATGAATTCCCCTAAATTCATGTAATTTTTGTTAATTAATTGTACAAGAGGGCCTTGCACCTCCTTAAGCTCGAATTAGGGATTTTAGATTAGAAAAATAATATTTCACTGCGAGGGAAATTGAGAACCTCCTCTATAATATAGGTACTTTCCTTTCATTTTCTCACAGTTGGATTTGGGGGAGAAATATCTTAGAAGGTCTAAAATTTCTGTGAATTCTCTCTCTTACAATTTGGCTATGGATGGAAGAGTTGAGTGACTTTTCTTGGGTGCAATTGGAATGTGCGTGATCTCTTTTCATGGATGCTTATGGTAGATATCTTGGATGATTCTTGGTGAAGTAAGTTGGTTTATTTACTTTGTTCTGGTATGTTGGAATGTGTGTGATTACGAAAGGCAACTAAAACAATCTATGCAACATCTGGCCAAGCATAAACTCACAAATGAGGTGAGGGCACCCAATTTTTCCACAAAAATCATCTTAATGTAGACAAGTGAGATAATCATTCATCTTACATATATAAAGGTAAATAACATAATCTAGTATAAGTGGTTTCAACAGAGCCTAGAGTTATTATTACCCACATTTTTGTTTAAGAAAAAAATTGGATAACCAGGGGAGCTATCCCAATTCAATATATGTTGGTAATACATTATGAAACATATCAACTATACTAGCATGGGACCATACTTCTTGAAGTTTAAGGAAATGTATTATTAGAATGGCTCTAATTTGATAGGTGAATTTGAATACATGAGAAAGGTAACAACAGATGATATCACAGTTTCTGATCTCCTGGAAGAGTCCTCTACATAATCCATGTAGTGCACATGCAAGGAGGGTGATAGCACAGTAATACAAGGACCAGAGGAGGGATAGTGGATTGGTCAAACATTTCTGATGGAAGAATTGTTCACATGTCAGTAGTACTCTTGTAGAGAGAAGTGAAACGAGGATAAGAGACATTTCTGATGTTTGTATTGCTATGGAAACTAGTATTTACAATATCAAAATTAAGGATTCATCTTGACAAAGACAAGAAGAATGTAAATTTTTAAGCCTATCTAGGGAGTTATGTCTCGAATGCAGTCATTAAAGTCCCACCCTATTTCAATGACACTCAGCATCAAGAAACTCAAGATCCCAAACACATGATCACTAGAGTTCAAATAATTTGGGCAGACAACTAACATGATGGCTATAGGTGCATCTTTTGGAACCCTGTCAGCTGAAGAAGTAGAGGCTCAGAAGAGACCTTGAGTTGGGCATGCAAATGTAAATAGGACACCACAAAAATTCTGTCTACAATCATAAACCAAGTCGTGAACTAACTTGGAACTTGAAGGGAGGAAAAGAATACAGAGAATAGTGCCTAATTTCATAGCAGAAGTTGCCGAAGATAATTAATTGGTGTAAGGTCTCTCTCCTTTGTATAATATATATAGGTATGTGCATTGGAATTAAAAAGAAAATTAAAGAAGGGGAGGGGGGGAGGGGGCACAAGGAGAAACCTAAATGTGGGCCAAAATCAGCTTTTTTTGTTGGATCCAACCTTTATTTAAGGTGATTTGTACACGTGAAATGAAATTTATGATGTGCTGACTTGTGCGTGTAAAGTCTTGTGACCATTTCTAGGAGAAATGTTCTCATCCTATGTGCGATTGCCTATTGAAGAGCCCATTTCTTTGCACAACAAACACATGGAAAAATTGGGGTGCTCAATCCAGCTTATGAGGACCTAGAGGATGAGTTTTCCCACCTTTAAAGGAGCCAGATGAGTTCACTTTGAAGCACTCTACACTCGGAAGAATATTCAAGGCGTAGTTTTCCCTTTGGTCGTTCCTTTGCCTTGCTTTGTGAGCCATGGGCCCACTTCATAACGGTTTTGTGACCCTTATAATAAATAGTTGAAGGTCTATACACCATTTGAAGGTTCATTTATTGGAGGTACATGAGCCTATATCAGAGAAAAAGGGTTTAGTGCCCACTTTGAAATATATTTGGAGGTGGAACTCCCTTGTTTAGTGGAGGATTTGTTACAACTGTGGAACTTGAAGGTCCCCCTCTCCCACTTGGTCAATGGCATTGGGAGCCCTTGTACCCACCTTGGAGGAGAATTTTTGGGTTGTCTGCCCACTTTAGAGGCTTTTGGTGGGCCTTAGATAAGCTATGCTATCGATGGGCCTTGGGAGGCTGGATGCCATGCGAACAAGCCCTTCATCCCATTCATTTGTGGAGATGGGAACTTTGTGAGGGATCATTCCCCTTGATCATTGTACATGTGGCATGAATTCCCATAAATTCATGTAATTTTCGTTAATTAATTGTATAAGAGGGCCTTTGCACCTCCTTAAGCTAGAATTGGGGATTTTAGCTTAGAAAAATAATGTTTCACTAC
Source organism: Pinus albicaulis (assembly GCA_034641835.2). Classification (NCBI taxonomy): domain Eukaryota; kingdom Viridiplantae; phylum Streptophyta; class Pinopsida; order Pinales; family Pinaceae; genus Pinus; species Pinus albicaulis. The sequence continues at coordinate 537,645,637 of CM076578.1, read as the reverse complement.
AGGGGAAATTGAGCACCTCCTCTATAAATATAGGTGCTTTCATTTCATTTTCTCATGGTTGGATTTGGGGGAGAAATCTCTTAGAAGGTCTAAAATTTTTGTGATTTTTCTCTCTTACAATTTGGCTATGGATGGAAGAGTTGAGTGACTTTTATTGGGTGCAATTGGAATGTATGTGATCTCTTTTCATGGATGCTTATGGTAGATCTAGGATGATGCTTGGTGAAGTAAGCCGATTTATTTACTTTTTCTTGGTATATCGGAATGTGTGTGATTAGGAAAGGCAACTAAAACACTCTATGCAGTAGCTGGGAAGCTTAAACTCATAATTTCTCAACAAAGACAATCACAGAGATAAATAACAGTCACACAAAAGACACTTATCTTTTTTCAGGAAATCCAACAGGGAAAACCTGCTTGCTTGATGTGGCTATTTTATTTATTATTATTAAGCACTTGGATCTATTACAAAGCAATTTGTCTCTCTTGAGAAAGTGTTCTACTTCTCACAAAAATCTCAGCTAGTACAATTGATCTTGGCCTTCCTTGATCACAACTTGATCTCGATTCCTGCACACAATTGATCCTTTGTTGCTGCCTTGACTTGCTCTTCAAACCCTACTTTCTTCTTCTTAATCTTGTGCACTTGTGACTTACTACTACTTATAACACAAGCTCTACATGCAATCAATCTCCTATTCCCTAGTGCTCTTGTTCCTCCTATTTCTTAGGACACAGTTCCTACACTCTGGACAATCAAGGCTCCTCTCACAAACTCATGAGTTTTCTTTTCACACAAACCTTTGTGCATAAAAAAATTGTCCTTTTCCTCATGTCTTTGTCCTCCCTTTATAGATTCGATCCATGCTAAATAGTAAATTAGGTTGGTTCATATTTAGAGCTTGAGTTTTTGATTTACAAGTTAACTAAGAGTCACACTCTTTATCCCTCTAATCAACGCTGGAGTTCTTAACTTGTTCATCCTTCAATCAAGACTGAAGCCCAAAAATGTTCTAACTAAACTAATAACTATCACCCAATCTTATAGTTAAACTGATGAAAACTCCTCTTATAACTGAAGCTCCAACTCTATGCGTGCTAAATTGATGATTATTCCAGTAAAATGTAAATAGCTCATCTTAACTAGAGTCTAACTCATGAGGGAAATTTGAGGTTTTCACTAGCTAAGGCACAAGCCAAAATACCATGCTCGCTACATTTTCAACAGTAAATCATTTATTCAAGTTGTTTACTTGAAAAAATACTCAAAGAAAATTACCTATAACACTCTCTTCTTGAGTTCTTGTGCTTGGATGGTGATATTTTCTCTCATGTTGGATTTCTTTCTCAATCTCATGCTATGGGTTCATCTGTAGTGTGATCATTATTAAAGTGTTAATTTTTTTTTTTTTTTGGTTGCATTAGGCTTTGTTGAAGTGTTTACTATAAATCTTAAAAATCCTTATGATCTTCTTAAGTAGTTGTGTTTGGACATTGAACTTTTCAATCTTGTGTTGAATTTACTTTTAATTTTTTCAAGCTCATGGGATAGGTTCATCTCCAGTGTGATCATTATTAAATTTTTGTTAAGTTTTTTGTTTGGCTGGATTAGGGTTTGCCGAAGTGTTCACCATAGATCTAAAAACTCTTTGAGATCTCAACAGCCAGAGTCATTTATTAATCAGTTAAATGTTATTAAATTGGCCCTATTTCCATACGGAAAATGATAAATAAGCCTTAATGCCACAAGTAACCATAAAGTAGAACCAAACATCCAAAAACTAGGAAAGAGATGGTTAAAATTTAAAAACAATTAAACTACACACTATTAAAAGAAGAAAAAAATATAATAAAGAGGAAAATATATAAAAAGGTATACGTCCTACGAATATAAAGATATATTTGCCAACAATGTAATTAAATTTTAGTATGTGCTACGTCATTTCTATGGTAACCAACCCGCATAAATGTAAAATAATCCAACAATAAACCATCGAAGGGAACATCAACATGCATCCATAAATAAATTTCTAAAATTAAGTTTTCAAAAACCGACTAAATTTCATAACCCTACATAAACAATAGAGGAGACTAACAACATAGTGGATTACCTGTGTCTAGTATGTACGGGTCGTTGTAATATATCTCTTCAGATTCATCTTGAGCTTTTCAACAACATCTAAATATAAATAGATGGTGATCAATGAATGCAACACTATCCCCCTCACGATCTATTGGTCAATGAATGTAGCACTGTCCCCCTCACGAGCTGCTGCTCCTTCGCCACTCACGTTAGGTTGCACCCATGTATTTGCAGGGGTGCCCAGTTCTCTAGATGATTACTCTGCCTCCTTTTGCTGTAAATTTTCCTCTGCGCAATCCAGTCTCTTGGTCTTTCTTTTGTTATTTTTGGGGTTATCATTACTCTTGGCCCTAGATGAATGAAAAGGTCGAATGGCAGACAACAATTATTTTTCTAAAAGGCCATTCCGCCCTTTTTATTTTCAGATAGTTAAATATATTTTAAACTATGGTGCCCATTTTTAGATAGTTATACAAGTGAATATTTATTATTATTTAAATACATTTTAAATTAATAAATAAGGAAAATAGAATCCTATATATATTGAAGTGTTAATTTTATTTTCATAATTACAAAATGGAATATTTACGATTATTTACATATATTTTATTTTAAATTAATAATACTTAATTGAAAAATTGAATCTTATATAGATTGCTGTTTTAATTTTATTTTTCATATAGTTACAAAATTGGATAGTTAATAAATCTAATATTTATGATTATTTATATACATTTTAAATTAATAACACTCAACAGTAAAATATAATTTTATATAAATATGATTACAATCTTATATAGATTTGTTTTGGCAATTAAAAACAATTTTAGAAGTGAACTTGACAAATTACTTGTTTGGTGGGTAGTAATCATTAATAAAACTACACATTTATAGTTTTACTTTTACAGAAGTGTTAATGAACACATAAATAGTGATGGAAGTAACTCTAGTTAGGTATTCATATCCATTTTTTACACAAAGATTTATTCAAATTACATTGGAAATTAAATTATGGTAAATATGGTATTAACTAGAGTATGAGCTATCTTCAAGGATTTTATTTTTGGATAATTTTCCTACAAAGCTTAAGAATAAAATATTAGTAAAAATATTTTTTGAACTCATGCATGAATATTGCAACCATGTCCACGAATTATATATATATATATATAGAGAGAGAGAGAGAGAGAGATAGAGAGAGAGAGAGAGAGAGAGAGAGAGAGAGAATATTAATAATAAAAAGTTTCTTATATTTAAAATATGTGGGTTTGTGAACATGACTAGGAGTTAGGGTTGTTCCACGCTCCTTTTCTCCGTCCACCTCCGCGACAGGTCCTGTGGGTGCAATATGACTAGAGGTCAGGGCTCACTGCTCGACCCCTCCTCCCAACGCGCCCATACATGTCGTTCAAATATAAGTGGCAATCATTATGGTTGAGAACCACCTGTTTGTGAGATGGTAAGGCTTTGGAGTTTGTTATGGCAGGCCATCAATTTGATTCCCACCAAGGCCTTTCAACCTTTAACAAATTTTTAGCCAATGTAGAGGTACCACGTGGTGGCCTCTAGTTGGGCCACGTGGCAGCTTCACATTGGGCCACCAAAATACACTGCAACCAATAAAATTTGGCCAACTCACACTTTAGTATCAAAATTGCAATTTTTCATTTCTAGAGTGACACAATTAAAAATTATTGACATAAATGAAAAATTCATATACTTGGTGTACTTAATAATTGTTCTTATATTTTATTCCTAGACTAAATTAGTAATTTTAGTTTGTCTCTTTTAGTTTGGTCACTTATTATCTAGTCATATATTTTAGTCTTGCACTAAATTAGTCATTTTAGTTAGTCGCTTTTAATTTGGTCACTTATTATGTAGTCATATATTTTATCCCTAAACTAAATTAGTCGTTTAAGTTACTCATTTTTAGTTCAGCCACTCAAAATTTCTCAAATTTAGTAGTAATTCACTTGAAATAATTGTGGTGACTAACCTTTTCAGTCACCTAGTCACTAATTTCATCATTTTCTACTAGTGGTCGTACACCATCACCAAGGTGGTAGGAAACAATGTCTTCGAGCTCAATATTCCACCTTTCCTTGGTCTGCACCCAATATTCAATGTGGATCACCTTAGTCCCTACTTCCCACCTCTACTGGACACCTTTGACATTGCAGAACAACTCACACCAACAGAGTTAAACCTAGATTGCATGGAACATGCCACCATAGTGTTAGGTCCCTATATTACTAGTATAGTCCCTTATTGTTGTTAGTGTAACCCCCTTCTTGTCATTATTTTACCCTTGTAACCCCCATATTTTTATTATTGTGCCCTCAAATTATTATTTTTAGGTCGGATAGGATTACATTGTGGCCCCATGGACTCTTATATATAGAAAGGAGGTTTTGTAATTTGAATCATCTAAGAATTTTTCATTCATGTAATGTATTGGAGGTTTCCCCCTCGAAGTGGCTTATTCCTAAGGCATTGACATCTCTTTTCTTCTCTTTTTGGAGCTGGTTTCACAACATTTGGTATCAAAACTTTGAGATTCTAGGGTTTCGCTACTCCAAACAGGTCATTGTGGAATTTTTGCTATAACTTTTTGTCTACGAAGGTTCAAAATCTGAAATTTTTCGAGTACGAAGCCAAAATCCTGAGAAACATCATCGCAAAATTTTAGATCTTGGTTTGCAATATTTTCTGAGATATGATCTGTGCAAGTTAGGTCATGTTTTAGGCTCCTGAATTTAACCTAAACAGGTCATCATGGTATTTTCGTAATAAATTGTTTTCTACGAAGGTTCAGAAGTTGAAATTTTTATATTACGAAGCCACAATCCTGAGGAACATCGTCGCAAAATTTTAGATATTGTTTCGCAATAGTTTCGGAGATATGATATGTGGAAGTTAAGGCTTTTTGAGGTTTCTGAATTTCATCTCAAAGAGGTGATCGTGGGAAGCTCTTCATAGCTCTCTCTCTGAGCATCGGATTGGAATTATGTAAAAAGTGGCCACAAGCACATGGATATTAGTTTTTGTTCTATTAATTTCAGAGCCAAAGGAGGAAAAAATGACACGTCGCAAGTCGTACAAGTTCGCTCTACTAAACCAGTCCAAAATTGGGTCATTGTGGGAGATTGGACATAACTTTGTCTTGAAAAATCCAAATCAGATCAGACCTATGGCATTTGAAAGAAGCTTCAGAGGGCTACTATAGGGCTAAATTTCAGATATTGAGGATCCATAACTATATATTTAATTCAATTTCAATATCTAGCTCCTCAAAAGCAAGTAAAAGGTGTGTATTTTTTTTCCAAATTTCATAAGTCTTGTTTGAAGAATCAATTTGAATTGATTCCAAGGGCATATTGTAGAATAGATATCAGTATTGGATTTTAAAATGGCCCCTAAAAATAATTCAACACCCATTAATCCTTTAGAAATCTCTACTATGGCCCATGAAGACGAAGAATGTCAACATGACATATCAAAATTACAAGAGAAAGTGCAACAAAATTCTCTCTTGCAAAGAGCAACAAAAAATGACATGGAAGTTTTGAAGAAAGGCGTGGAAACTAAGATGGATGGTTTCAAGAAAGGAGTGGAATCTAAGATGGATGGTTTGAAGAATGGCATGGAATCTAAGATAGATGGCATGGAGTTTAAGATAGATGGCATGGAAGCTGGCATGGAATCTAAGATGGATGACATGGAAGCTAAGATCGATGAGAAAATGGAAAACATGAAGAATGATCTAAAAGCAAGGAAGGTTTGACAAAGTTGATACAAGAAATTTTTCCTAATGGTGAAAATATAGTAGAGGAAACTCATGATGATAACAAATTAAATGTTAAAAGTGATTTCATAAAATCTAATGTTGGCGCGAAGAACCACCATATTCCAAAAATGGATATGAGGAAGTTTGATGGAAATGATCCTATAACATGGATACTACAGATGGAGCAATATTTTGATCTCCATAATGTGAAAAACAAACAAAAGGTACGCATTGCAACTTTACATTTAGAACAAAATACATTTTTATGGCATCAGTAGCTTTGCTTCCGTAAAAAAATTGTCACTTGGTAAATGTTTACGGAGGAAATGATAGCACATTATGAGGATACAAAGAGAAACACCTTCTTTAGCCAATTGATAAATCTCAAACAAAAGGATTTAATGGGGGCGCACATTGAGGACTTCCAAAAATTAAATATAAGGGTAACTGATATTCTAGAGGAACACAGGATTGATCTCTTCATAGGTACTTTAAAGGATAACATCCAACATAAAGTTCACGTTTTGGAACCTGATTCATTGGAGAAGGCATTCAGGCTGGCAAGAAAAATTGAATGTAAAATTATGGCGACAAGGAAGCCTACCACTCACTTCTATAAAGAGGGAAGTGTTGCTACTCCTAGATTTCCACAACCTACTAGGTTGACAACACAAAAATTGGAAGAAAAAAGAGCAAAAGGGGTTTGCTAAAGTTGTGATAGAAAATACATTAAAAGTCATAAGTGTACTGAGAAGAAATTATTTTACATATATTTTGAAGAGGAAGAAGAAAATGAACAAGAAGAGGATATACACCAGGAACCAACCCAAGAAGAGGAAGAAATGAGTTCGACCATATAGTCTAATGCATTCGTAGGAATTACCAGTCCTCAAACTCTCAAGATAGAAGGACATATCAAGAAGAAAAAGGTAATTGTGTTGATTAATTCAGGAAGTACCCATAATTTTATTCATTGTAAGGTAGCCAAGGAATTGAATTGTTTCCTATACACAGCACCAGAACATCAAGTGATGGTTGCAAATGGAGTGTAAGGTCCCACCTTACCCACCATCAGTAAGATAGAGAAGTAGATGTCACATAATCACTAATACTCATTTGCACAAAATCCTAAATAATTAGTCACTCTAAAATTGTTTCCAACAAAAAGCCCTTTTTTTTAGCTTTATATATACAAGAAATAACTGTCTTATTCACACTTCAGCAAATTATTAAATTCATTTTCACATTCACGCTAAAAACTTGTAGAGATAGGAAGCTACACCCATTAAATAGTTTATTTATAATTTATAGTAACATAAAAACAATAGTAACTAAGAATTTTACACTAAAAATGTATATGCACAAAAGCTACAACCATTCAAGATTTTTGACAAACACTTTAGAGACATGCACTCTACACTCATTGAGCCCTTATGAAAAACACTTTGCAAGCATGCAATTAAAAGTCATTGAGGCATTTTGTCAAACACTTAGCAACAATGAATTTAAGATTATTATTGAACATATTTATTTCATAAAATTCAGAATTGAAACTTTAAATGTTTCCATCTTAAAATAGGGACTAAATGATTTTATTCTTTCATCAAAGACTCAACAACAGGCACACATAACTCACAGTAGCAATCTACCAAATCGCCCAGATTTCCGATCTGGGTTCTAAAAATTATTTTTTTGGAATGAAATCAAGGGTTACATGACCAATAGGCACGGATACCCCTTGATGTTGGTCTGAATCAAATTCAAAATTATCAGGAATGCGATTCTTGAAAACAAAAAAATTTATAGCCTAAATGTTTCATTTATGACTTTTGTCAAACATATAGAATGAAAACTTACAACTACACCTCTACATGAGGAAAAAAAACCCAGAGTTATGCTACTAAGATATGCGCATTGAAATCACACATTTCTAAATCCACCATATGAGTTCTTGAAACATTTTACCACCCACAAGCTAATTAATTTGACATGATTGACAATCTTTTTTCACTAATTGCTACAATTTAACAAACATATGGCAGCCCTGAATGCTACATGCATTAAGGATTTCTGTCAAAATTCTGATAGTACTATTACAACAACTTGAATAACAAAACATTGAATTATTGATAAGAATATGAAACATAAGCCATAACTGAAACTTATCTCCAACTTACCTCAAGCATTTGATCTTCCAAAACATATTTTAGTTGCCATTATTTTTTCATTTTCTTTTAAGGGTTGATTCTATAATTCCTCTAGGTATGTTTTGGGTACATGTCCATTTTCTTACTTCTAATGTAAGATGCAAGTTAGCACTTACTCATGCATAAATAACATTACTCATTCACGGACTTTGTCAAACACCTTTCAAACTATCCTAAAACCATTTCTAAAACATGCATCTAATTAGTTGAAACAAAACCATAAATCATGAAATACTTACCCAAGCCCTTTGGAATTTATTTATTACAATTACCTTCAACAATATTTGGCTTTCCTTTCTCAAATTACTTCTGTACTTAGAATTAGTTTTCATAACTTCTGTAATAATTCAATATTGAATTCTAAACATCATGCATATAGATTAATCTTAGTATTCATTTTAACTTAATCAGCAATATTCTAGATGTATAAGCCTAAACCAAAATTAGATAACATACAACTCAATTTAAATACCTTTATTTTAATATGCATCTATACTTAATTTTAGGACAATGGAAATTATACGAAGAGATATTAGAGCACTCCAATCGTTGAAGTCCACCTTCGATCCCTTAACCAACTCATTTGAACCATCTAGTTTTCCACCCAACCATATCCAGGGAGAACTCCTCCCCCTGGAACCCCCAAGCTCTAAAAGCTCACAAATAGTACCAAAATACAACAGTAGAGAGAGAGATGCAAGGAAAACTAAAGAAGATAGTTTTCACTTCCTCTAAATACCACTCATGTTCAACCTCAATAAATACTTAGTTGATTAATAAGAAATTCAGATTTGTTTTGGAAGTAATTGGATACTCTCCATATCTCTCCCTCTCACAATATTCCTCAATTCTCTTCCACTCTTGGCATTACGCCCCCTCTCCCAAATGAGAATACATGAGACTCATATATAGGAGGAGCAACAAATTATTGTCATAAAGGAGGATTAATATGCATGCATTGTATTGCATTTAGAGGAGTGTAACTTATTCCATTAAGGAGAGGTATGCATGCCTTATTTAAGGAGAGTGTAACATATGCATTAAAGTGAGTTTAAGAGGAATATTTTATGACATATATTTAATGAGTGTAAGAGGAATATGCCACTCCTTGATGAGTGCATAAAAGAGAGTGTAATGTAATATTTAAAATAGAGAGAGTTTCATAGAGCCATGAGAGTCATGAAGGAGAGAGGTGTGAAGTGATTGAGGAGATATAATTCCCTCTTCATAATAGGATGAGAACAGGTCTTTCATACATAATAATATATCATTATATCAAAATCACCATCTCTAAGTGTCATCAAACCTATCTCACTAAGAAGGGACACTACATACACCCCCTCTTGGGCTAAACATGTTCCGAAGTTTTTCCTACGATCATAAGATACTTATTTCTTTTAGATTCCCCCATCAATAAGTTGTTAACCTTATGTATATGTATTTGATATTTTATTTTTTTTCTTCATGCCAATCCATAGCATAATGTTTTCTAAATTGGAAGCAACTCCATGAAAGCTAAACATATCATTCTTAATCAAGTAGAAAATATATCCATGCCATATTAAACATGTTTTGATATAAAATACCAAATATTTCTATATCAAAACTAACCATACAATTTATAGTACCTTATAAAATAATATTCTATGTAATTGATATGATATCGACTTAATTTATCTATAATAATTTGATATTCTACATGTTTTTCTTTCTCATAGTCTATATGAATCCTACATGTGTCATCTTCAAGGTTCTGTAGTATGTTGAGCTGGCCAAGCTATAAATAGAGCACACATTGGTTGTATACACAACAATGATGGTCCATCCCATATCGCAATCAAATTGGCATACAATAAGCATAAAATAATCCACATTGAATTGTGAGTGAAATTATGCAACAAAACATGACGTTATATATAAAACCCACTCTTACACAACAAAACATGACGTTATATATAAAACACACTCTTACATCCCACATGATTTATGTCTTCTCAATTTAATTTTCCTATTTTCATTCCATAAGATATCCTTGAAATCGAAATATTTAGGATTTATCTTTAGTTTTTACTAAACATTTACTCTTTAGGCAAAAATACAATTTTAGGTTCAAGGCACCATTTTTGTTTTTTTTGCTTTTTTTTTTAATTGACAACCTAAGGTTAAATACAGTCCTCATTGACGCACTTATTTATTATAGACCATTCCTTTAGTTTGCATAATCTTCATTATTATTCGCTTCTCTAACTTGAAAATCAATTATGAAATGACTTAGTTAGAAGATCTTCATTTTGAAAGTAGATTAATGATATATTTTTGAAAGTGGCTTGTAATGAATAACAACTCTCACAATTATGAAAATATGGTAACCTTGATAAATTTATGTCAATTTTTTTTCCAACTATGAAATCAGTCATGATTTATATTCAGTAATTAATAGATTCATTTGATTTCATATCTTAGTCCTTACTATTAATACATACACAACAACAAGCTATGAAAACCATACATTTCTCAAAATGTGACGAATCTTGTTAAATTTACATAAGATTTAGACTATCACAAGGGAATTTATAGCCTAAAGTTAGACCCCCCCCCGCCTCTTTTTTTTAAGGATAATTACCACCCTCTAAAATTATTACAACATTTTGTAGGACTAATAAATACTCAAACAACTATACATCCCAGCAAAAAATTCCTAAATCCAACAATATCTTCCATTCCACATACAATACACTCATCATAGGCTTCTAAATCATGCGAGAATTCCAATTCATCAAAATGTGATCTCACTCTCCTTCAATTTCTCCCTCACAAAATATCACAAGCACATATTCTTGTAAAACAAGAACTCAGCTAAGCTTTTCGTTAATCACATGTTTTTTTCTATTTTCAAATAAAACAACTTCTCACCACAAAAAATATCTACCTTCTAAACATGTTATTCTCTTCACAATTTATAAACAATTTGAATTTTGATGCGATCGCCAAACTAGCAATAGCTTAGAGCAATACATAATTTCAATCCTCATAATTTATCTAATTAATTTGGTTAAATAGAATGCAGCCAATATTCAACTGATAAAATCATTAAAGAGACTATTATGGCTTTCCTAGACCTAATTTGTCTTAAGCCAATAGAAAATTTATTTCATCAACTTATCACAATAATATTTTTCTACATTTCAAGAATTTGAAAGTCATTTTAATTCTACCTAAATTCAATACATACAAAAGGATTACAATACTAGAGGATAGATATCTAGTTCACACTTCCATATATCAAAATCAATTATTTCAAACATTCTAAACCACCTAATGGTGTTTAGTATACCAATCTTAGTATCTTCATTTGTAATAAAAATAAAATAATGGATTTAAATCTCAAGCAAATTTGTGTTACAAATATCTATCCATTTAACTTTAATTACACATAATCATTCCTTAATCAAGAATATCAGATTCCATCAAGATATTCTAACTAGAAGAATTACTTAGCTCATAGATATATTTTACTTTGGATTCCACACCCATACCTTACCTCATTACTTATCTCATAGATATATACTAGTATGGATTCCACACCCATACATTTTCTCATAGATATATGCTAGTATGGTTTCCACACCCATACATTAGGTCATAGATATATGCTAGTATGGATTCCACACCCATACATTAGCTTAAGGAAAACATAACATTCAAGTGTTCCTTAAAATGGCTTCCACAACCCATCATGCACCAATCATTTAAGCCTCTTGTTTATTAGTAAGTTCATACCTCAACCTAGTATTTGAGTAATTTAATGTTATTTGATGCCTAATGTAAACCCAAAATACACAAAATCATGCCAAAGAAATCAGAGAAATTTCATTCTTACTCATTAAGAATGTATTCCCAAATCATATTTTAACACATCTAATTAATACACATACATTACTCTTGAATTTACATTCACAGTTAAAAGTGACATCTTTCAAGGTAGTTTTTAGTTAAGTTTCCTTTAGTTTAGGTACGAAAAGATTCAAAATTATCATGATGAACTCAATCATCACGTTAATGGAATCTCAGCCTTACACTTTTTACTCATTCCCAAAGCATACACACCAAGGTCATCACACTATAGTCCAGATTAAGCCAATATTCTTCTTGGTAGACACGATTTCAGCTAGTAAAGATGGCTACTAATCCCATATCACATTGAAAATGATGCACTAAAAATATATGAAACCATGCATTCACTCCACCTATCTCACTCATTGATTGAAAATCAAGTCATTCACATACTTGGGTTTAACCCCAACTTTCTCAAGCACGTCCTTTCTCAACATGTCTTTAAGCATTTTAACATATTGTTAATAATGTGTCTTAAAAAAAATATAAAGGAATATAAGGGATTTTTTTATTTTATTTCATGAGTCACTAAATGACATAATGATAATAATATCCTCTCTGCAACCAATATGCTTCCAAGTCAAGATATACAACAACTCAACATGCATGAAAAATCAACATTCATACATCATCAACCTACAAGTAAGCATGTTGGTCCATTAGGCCCTAGCGTTGTAACTCACTCTGATACCATATGTAAGGTCCCACCTTACCCACCATCAATAAGATAGAAAAGTAGATGTCACATAATCACTAATACTCATTTGCATACAATCCTAAAGAATTAGTCACTGTAAAATTGTTTCCAACAAAAAGCCCTTTTTTTTTTGAGCTTTAGATAATACAAGAAACAACTGTCTTATTCACACTTCAAAAAATTATTAAATTCATTTTCACAGTCTTACTAAAAACTTGTAGACATAGGAAGCTACACACATTAAATAGTTTATTTATAATTTATAGTAACATAAAAAAAAACAGTAACTAAGAATTTTACACTAAAAATTTGTATGCACAAAAGCTACAGCCATTCAAGATTTTTGACAAACACTTTAGAGACATGCACTCTACACTCATTGAGCTCTTATGACAAACACTTTGCAAGAATGCAATTAAAAGTCATTGAGGCATTTTGTCAAACACTTAGCAACAGTGAATTTAAGATTATTCTTGAACATATTTATTTCATAAAATTCAGAATTGAAACTTTAAATGTTTCCATCTTAAAAAAGGGACTAAATAATCTTATTCTTTCATCAAAGACTCAACAACAGGTGCACATAACTCACAACAGCAATCTGCCAAATCACCCAGATTTCTGATCTAGGTTCTGAAAAGTATTTTGTTGGAATGAAATGAGGGGTTACATGACCATTAGGCACGGATACCCCCTGATGTTGGGATGAATCGAATTAAAAATGCTCAGGAATGCGATTCTTGAAAACAACAAAATTTATAGCCTAAATGTTTCATTTATGACTTTTGTCAAACATATGGAATGAAAACTTACAACTACACCTCTACATGAGGAAAAACAACCCAGAGTTATGCTACTAATATATGCTCATAGAAATCACACATTTCTAAATCCACCATATGAGTTCTTGAAACATTTTACCACCCACAAGCTAATTCATTTGACATGATTGACAATATTTTTGCACCAATTGCTACAATTTAACAAACATATGGCACTCCTGAATGCTTCATCCATTAAGGTTTTCTGTCAAAATTCTGATAGTACTATTACAACAACTTGAATAACAAAAAAATGAATTATTGATAAGAATATGAAACATAAGCCATAACTGAAATTTATCTCCAACTTACCTCAAGCATTTGATCTTCCAAACCATATTCTAGTTGCCATTATTTTTTCATTTTCTTTTAAGGGTTGATTTTCTAATTGCTCCAGGTATGTTTTGGGTACATGTCCATTTTCTTACTTCTAATGTAAGCTGCAAGTTATGACCTATTCATGCATAAATAACATTACTCATTCACGGACTTTGTCAAAGACTTTTCAAACTATCCTAAAACCATTTCTAAAACATGCATCTAATTACTTGAAACAAAACCATAAATCGTGAAATACTTACCCAAGTCCTTTGGAATTTATTTATTGCAATTACCTTCAACAATATTTGGCTTTCCTTTCTCAAATGCTACAATACCAAGATTAGTACCATAAACTACACCAATAATAACTCCAATATTGAGATCTAAACATCCATACATATAGATTATTCTAGTCTTAATTTTTAACTAATCAATAATATTCTAGATAACATAAGCCTAAACCAAAATTAGATGCTTACAACAATTTAAATGTCTACCTTTTATTTTATGCTAAAGCTATACTATAATTTTAGGAAAATGGAAATTATAATTGAAGAGATATTTAGCTCCAATCGTTGAGAGTATGATCCACCTTCGATCCCTTAACCAACTCATTTGAACCATCTGGTTTTCCACCCAACCATATCTAGAGATGACTCCTCCCCTTGGAACCCCCGAGCTGTAAAAGCTCACAAATAGTACCAAAATACAACAGTAGAGAGAGAGATGCAAGGAAAACTAAGGAAGATAGTTTTCACTTCCTCTAAATATCACTCATGTTCAACCTCAATAGATACTTAGTAGATTAACAAGAAATTCAGATTTGTTTTGGAAGTAATTGGATCCTCTCCATATCTCTCCCTCTCACAATATTCCTCAAGTCTCTTCCACTCTTGGCATTACCCCCCTCTCTCAAATGAGAATACATGAGGCTCATATATAGGAGGAGAAACAAATTCTTGTCATAAAGGAGGATTAATATGCATGCGTTGTATTCCATTTAGAGGAGTGTAACTTATGCCATTAAGGAGAGGTATGCATGCCTTATTTAAGGAGAGTGTAACATATGCATTAAAGTGAGTGTAAGAGGAATATTTTATGACATATATTTAATGAGTGTGAGAGGAATATTTTATGACATATATTTAATGAGTGTAAGAGGAATATGCCACTCCTTGATGAGTGCATAAAAGAGAGTGTAATGTAATATTTAAAATAGAGAGAGTTTCATAGAGCCATGAGAGTCATGAAGGAGAGAGGTGTGAAGTGATTGAGGAGATATAATTCCCTCTTCATAATAATATCAGTCTCATAAAAGATAATAATAATATTAATAATATTGAGGATTAAGTCGAGATTGAACTATTACAATTGATTAATCATAAGTTAAGTGATTTTCCTTCAAGTATACTTGTTTACCCATTGATTGGAGGTGATTTACTATTTTTGGAAAGTCATACTTGAAATAGTAGGCATGACTTTCTATTTTTAGAAAGTCACTCCAAAATTGTTAGGAATGAGATCTTATTAAGGAAATTCATATGTGAGCTGCCCATGAGTGGTATTTTGGATAATAGGAATTCCGC
Organism: Pinus albicaulis; assembly: GCA_034641835.2. Taxonomy (NCBI): domain Eukaryota; kingdom Viridiplantae; phylum Streptophyta; class Pinopsida; order Pinales; family Pinaceae; genus Pinus; species Pinus albicaulis. The sequence continues at coordinate 537,630,238 of CM076578.1, read as the reverse complement.
ACCCCCATTGTATGCATCTTCGTGCCTTAGTAGATTGAGGACTCCACGCCCTGATCTACTCTAAAGATCCAAGATTCCACACCTTGATCTTTTTAAATATTCAAGACTCTGTGCCCCAAACATTTCATTATAGATTCAAGACTCCATGTCTTTATATTTTATGGATTTAGGACTCCACGTCCTAATCCTTTTATCATATATGCAAGACTCCACGTCTTTATATTTCACGGATTTAGGACTCCGCGCCCTAATTTCCATGGCTTCTCATCTATTCTGCTTTGAAACTCCATGTTTCACCTTAAGGTACTGATTGTGAGCTCATACCCATTTGATGGTTCATTGGTAAGGTCTTCTTCCAAGACTTGCACACATCACAATCTCATTGATAAAATAAATCAAATGAATTTCATAATTAACTTATTCAAATTTTACCAAATATTGTGCATGACTTCCACAGTCATTTTGGTTTTGGAGACTTCCACAGTCATTTACAACTTGAGCATCCCTGTTGGAAATGACCAAGTCCCCTTCCATATCATGCTTAGTACGATCTTACGCACATATAATCATACAAATCATGTATCATCCATCGATCTGTGTCTCAATTCTGAATCACCATTCATGTCATACACCTATGTCAAAAATAAGATACCAAAAGGGAAAACATCACTAATATGCTCTTAACCAAAATCAATTATTGTGTACGCAACCATAGATATTATCATAAGCACACAACAACCAAGTGACCTAAACCAGGTCATAGCATATAAGCATGTAAATAAGTCTTTCATACATAATAATATATCATTATATCAAAATCACCATCTCTAAGTGTCATCAAACATATCTCACTAAGAAGGGACACTACATACGCCCCCTCTTGGACTAAACTTGGCCCGAATTTTTTCCTACGGTCATAAGATACTTAGTTCTTTTAGATTCCCCTATCAATAAGTTAACCTTATGTATATATATTTTATATTTATATTTTTTCTTCATTCCAATCCATAGTTTAATGTTTTCAAAATTGGAAGCAACTCCATGAAAACTAAACATATCATTCTTAATCAAGTAGAAAATATATCCATGCCATATTAAACATGTTTTGATATAAATTACCAAATATTTCTATATCAAAACTAACAATAAAATTTATAGTACCTTATAAAATAATATTGTATGTAATTGATATGATATCTACTTAATTTATCTATAATGATTTGATATTCTTCATGTTTTTCTTTCTCATAGTCTATATGAATCCCACATGTATCATCTTCAAGGTTCTGTAGTATGTTGAGCTGGCCAAGCTATAAATAGAACACACATTGGTTGTATACACAAAAATGATGGTCCATCCCATATCACAATCAAATTGGCATACAATAAGCATTAAATAATCCACATACAATTGTGAGTGAAATTATGCAACAAAACATGATGTTATATATAAAACCCACTCTTACACAACAAAACATGACGTTATATATAAAACACACTCTTACATCCCACTTGATTTATGTCTTCTCAATCCAATTTTCCTCTTTTCATTCCATAATAAATCCTTGAAATCGAAATATTTATGATTTATCTTTAGTTTTTACTAAACGTTTACTCTTTAGGCAAAAATAAAATTTGAGGTTCAAGGCAACATTTTTGTTTTTTTTGCTTTTTTTTTTTAATTAACAACCTAAGGTTAAATACAGTCCTCATTGACCCACTTATGTATTATAGATAATTCCTTTAGTTTGCATAATCTTCATTATTATTCACTTCTCTAACTTGAAAATCAATTATGAAATGACTTAGTTAGAAGATCTTCATTTTGAAAGTAGATTAATGATATATTTTTGAAAGTGGCTTGTAATCAATAACAACTCTCACAATTATGAAAATATGGTAACCTTGATAACTTTATGTCAATTTTTTTTCCAACTATGAAATCAGTCATGATTTATACTCAGTAATTAATCAAATCATTTGATTTCATATCTTATTCCTTACTATTAATACATACACAACAACAAGCTATGAAAACCATACATTTCTCAAAATGTGACGAATATTGTTAAATTTACATAAGATTTAGACTACCATAAGGGAATTTCTAGCCTAAAGTTAGACCCCCCCCCCCCTTTTTTAAGGATAATTACCACCCTCAAATTATTACAACATTTTGTAGGACTAATAAATACTCAAACAACTATACATCCCAAAAAAAAATTCCTAAATCCAACAATATCTTCCATTCCACATAAAATACACTCATCTTAGGCTTCTAAATCATGCGAGAATTCCAATTCATCAAAATGTGATCTCACTCTCCTTCAATTTCTCCCTCAAAAAATATCACAAGCACATATTCTTGTAAAACAAGAACTCAACTAAGCTTTTCATTAATCACATGTTTTTTTTTTTTTTTTTCAAATAAAACAACTTCTCACCACATAAAATATTTATCTTCTAAACATGTTATTCTCTTCACAATTTATAAACAATTTGAATTTTGACATGATCGCCAAACTAGCAATAGATTAGAGAAATACATGAGTTCAATCCTCATAATTTCTCTAATTAATTTGGTTAAATAGAATGCAACCAATATTCAACTGATAAAATCATTAAAGAGACTATTATGGCTTTCCTAGACCTAATTTGTCTTAAGCCAATAGAAAATTTGTTTCATCAACTTATCACAATAATCTTTTTCTACATTTCAAGAATATGAAAGTCATTTTAATTCTACCTAAATTCAATACATACAAAAGGATTACAATACTAGAGGATAGATATCTAGTTCACACTTCCATATATCAAAATCAATTATTCCAAACATTCTAAACCACCTAATGGTGTTTAGTATACCAATCTTAGTATCTTCATTTGTAATAAAAATAAAATAATGGATTTAAATATCAAGAAAATTTGTGTTACAAATCTCTATCCATTTAACTTTAATTACACATAATCACTCCTTAATCATGAATATCAAATTCCATCAAAATATTCTAACTAGAAGAATTACTTAGCTCATAGATATATTACTTTGGATTCCACACCCATACCTTACCTCATTACTTATCTCATAGATATATACTAGTATGGATTCCACACCCATACATTTTCTCATAGATATATGCTAGTATGGTTTCCACACCCATACATTAGATCATAGATATATGTTAGTATGGATTCCACACCCATACGTTTTCTCATAGATATATGCTAGTTATGGATTCCACACCCATACATTAGCTTAAGGAAAACATAACATTCAAGTGTTCCTTAAAATGGCTTCCACAACCCATCATGCACCAATCATTTAAGCCTCTTGTTTATTAGGAATGTTATACCTCAACCTAGTATTTGAGTAATTTAAAGTTATTTGATGCCTAATGTCAACCCAAAATACACAAAATCATGTCAAAGAAATAAGATAAATATCATTCTTACTCATTAAGAATGTATTCCCAAATCATATTTTAACACATCTAATTAATACACATACATTACTCTTGAATTTACATTCACAGTTAAAAGTGACATCTTTCAAGGTAGCTTTTAGTTAAGTTTCCTTTAGTGTAGGTACGAAAAGATTCAAAATTATCATGATGAACTCAATCATCACGTTAATAGAATCTCAGACTTACACTTTTTACTCATTCCCAAAGCATACACACCAAGGTCATCACACTATAGTCCAGATTAAGCCAATATTCTTCTTGGTAGATACGATTTCAGCTAGTAAAGATGGCTACTAATCCCATATCACATTGAAAATGATGCACTAAAAATATATGAAACCATGCATTCACTCCACCTATCTCACTCATTGATTGAAAATCAAGCCATTCACATACTTGGGTTTAACCCCAACTTTCTCAAGCACGTCCTTTCCCAACATGTCTTTAAGCATTTTAACATATTGTTAATAATGTGTCTTAACAAAAATATAAGGAAATATAAGGGATTTTTTTATTTTATTTCATGAGTCACTAAATGACATAATGATAATAATATCCTCTATGCAACCAATATGCTTCCAAGTCAAGATATACAACAACTCAACATGCATGCAAAATCAACATTCATACATCATCAACCTACAAGTAAGCATGTTGGCCCATTAGGCCCTAGCGTTGTAACTCACTCTGATACGATATGTAAGGTCCCACCTTACCCACCATCAGTAAGATAGAGAAGTGGATGTCACATAATCACTAATACTCATTTGCACAAAATCCAAAAGAATTAGTCACTGTAAAACTGTTTCCAACAAAAAGCCCTTTTTTTTTAGCTTTAGATAATACAAGAAACAAATGTCTTATTCACACTTCAACAAAATATTAAATTCATTTTCACATTCATACTAAAAACTTGTAGACATAGGAATCTACACCTATTAAATAGTTTATTTATAATTTATAGTAACATAAAAACAACAGTAACTAATAATTTTACACTAAAAATTTATATGCACAAAAGCTACAGTCATTCAAGATTTTTGACAAACACTTTAGAGACATGCACTCTACACTCATTTAGCCCTTATGACAAACATTTTGCAAGCATGCAATTAAAATTCATTGAAGCATTTTGTCGAACACTTAGCAACAATGAATTTAAGATTATTCTTGAACATATTTATTTCATAAAATTCAGAATTGAAACTTTAAATGTTTCCATCTTAAAATAGGGACTAAATAATCTTATTCTTTCATCAAAGAATCAACAACAAGTGCACATAACTCACAACAGAAATCTACCAAATCACCCAGATTTTCGATCTGGGTTCTGAAAAGTATTTTTTTGGAATGCAATCAGGGGTTACATGACCATTAGGCACGGATACCCCCTAATATTGGGCTGAATCGAATTAAAAACACTCAGGAACACGATTCTTGAAAACAACAAAATTTATAGCCTAAATTTTTCATTTATGACTTTTGTCAAACATATGGAATGAAAAGTTACAACTACACCTCTACATGAGGAAAAACAACCCAGAGTTATGCTACTAAGATATGCTCATTGAAATCACACATTTCTAAATCCACAATATGAGTTCTTGAAACATTTTACCACCCACAAGCTAATTCATTTGACATGATTGACAATATTTTTCCACCAATTGCTACAATTTAACAAACATATGGCAGCCCTGAATGCTACATCCATTAAGGCTTTCTGTCAAAATTCTGATAGTACTATTACAACAACTTGAATAAAAAAACATTGAATTATTGATAATAATATGAAACATAAGCCATAACTGAAATTTATCTCCAACTTACCTCAAGCATTTGATCTTCCAAACCATATTTTAGTTGCCATTATTTTTGCATTTTCTTTTAAGGGTTGATTTTGTAATTCCTCTAGGTATGTTTTGGGTACATGTCCATTTTCTTACTTCTAATGTAAGCTGCAAGTTAGCACTTATTCATGCATAAATAACGTTACTCATTCACAGACTTTGTCAAACACTTTTCAAACTATCCTAAAACCATTTCTAAAACATGCATCTAATTACTTGAAACAAAACCATAAATCATGAAATACTTACGAAATTCCTTTGGAATTTATTAATTGCAATTACCTTCAACAATATTTGGCTTTCCTTTCTCAAATGCTACAATACCAAGATTAGTACCATAAACTACACCAATAATAACTCCAATATTGAGATCTAAACATGCATACATATAGATTAATCTAGTCTTCATTTTTAACTAATCAATAATATTATAGATAACATAAGCCTAAACCAAAATTAGATGCTTACAACAATTTAAATGTCTACTTTTTGTTTTATGCTAAAGCTATACTATAATTTTAGGACAATGGAAATTATACCTGAAGAGATATTCAGCTCCAATTGTTGAGAGTATGATCCACCTTCGATCCCTTAACCAACTCATTTGAACCATCCGGTTTTCCACCCAACCATATCCAGGGAGAACTCCTCCCCCTAGAACCCCCGAGCTATAAAAGCTCACAAACAATACCAAAATACAATAGTAGAGAGAGAGATGAAAGGAAAACTAAGGAAGATAGTTTTCACTTCCTCTAAATACACTCATGTTCAACCTCAATAGATACTTAGTAGATTAATAAGAAATTCAGATTTGTTTTAGAAGTAATTGGATACTCTCCATATCTCTCCCTCTCACAATATTCCTCAAGTCTCTTCCACTCTTGGCATTACCCCCCCTCTCCCAAATGAGAATACATGAGACTCATATATAGGAGGAGCAACAAATTCTTGTCATAAAGGAGGATTAATATGCATGCATTGTATTCCATTTAGAGGAGTGTAACTTATGCCATTAAGGAGAGGTATGCATGCCTTATTTAAAGAGAGTGTAAAATATGCATTAAAGTGAGTGTAAGAGGAATATTCTATGACATATATTTAATGAGTGTGAGAGGAATATTTTATGACATATATTTAATGAGTGTAAGAGGAATATGTCATTCCTTGATAAGTGCATAAAAGAGAGTGTAATGTAATATTTAAAATAGAGAGAGTTTCATAGAGCCATGAGAGTCATGAAGGAGAGAGGTGTGAAGTGTTTGAGGAGATATAATTCCCTTTTTTTAATAATATCATAGTCTCATAAAAGATAATAATAATATTAATAATATTAATAATATTGAGGATTAAGTCGAGTTTGAACTATTTTAATTGATTAATCATAAGTTAAGTGATTTTCCTTCAAGTATACTTGTTTACCCATTGATTGGAGGTGATTTACTATTTTTGGAAAGTCATACTTGAAATAGTAGGCATGAATTTCTATTTTTAGAAAGTGACTCAAAAATTGTTAGGAATGAGATCTTATTAAGGAAATTCATATGTGAGCTGCCCATGAGTGGTATTTTGGATAATAGGAATTCCGCACCCCCATTGTATGCATCTTCGTGCCTTAGTAGATTGAGGACTCCGCGCCCTGATCTACTCTAAAGATCCAAGATTCCACACCTTGATCTTTTTAAATATTCAGGACTCCACGCCCCAAACATTTCATTATAGATTCAAGACTCCATGTCTTTATATTTCATGGATTTAGGACTTCGCGTTCTAATCCTTTTATCATATATCCAAGACTCGACGTCTTTATATTTCATGGATTTAGGACTCTGCGCCCTAATTTCCATGCCTTCTCATCTATTCTGCTTTGAAACTCCACGTTTCACCTTAAGGTACTGATTGTGAGCTCATACCCATTTGATGGTTCGTTGGTAAGGTCTTCTTCCAAGACTTGCACACATCACAATCTCATCGATCAAATAAATCAAATGAATTTCATAATTAACTTATTCAAACTTTACCAAATATTGTGCATGACTTCCACAGTCATATTGGTTTTGGAGAAATGACTTCCATAGTCATTTATAACTTGAGCATCCCTGTTGGTAATGACCAAGTCCCCTGCCACATCATGCTTAGTAAGATCTTACACACATATAATCATACAAATAATGTATCATCCATAAATCATAATTAACCATATGTTCCACCTAACCATGATCATCCTTCGATCTGTGTCTCAATTCTGAATCACCATTCATGTCATACACCTATGTCCAAAATAGGATACCAAAAGAGAAAACATCGCTAATATGCTCTTAACCAAAATCAATTCTTGTGTACGCAACCATAGATATTATCATAAGCACACAACAACCAAGTGACCTAAAATAGGTGATAGCATATAATCATGTACATAAGTCTTTCATACATAATATTATATCATTATATCAAAATCACCATCTCTAAGTGTCATCAAACCTATCTCACTAATAAGGGACACTACATGGAGGAACTATAAATTGCTCTGGAAAATGCCATAATATCAAGCTAACCATGAGGGAGTATGTATTGAATATTCCAATGCTTTCCATTCCTATGGGAGGTGCTGATGTTGTACTAGGAGTACAATGGTTACAATATTTTGGGACGGTAGCTTTTAATTTTCAAGAACTTTTCTTGAAATTTATTTCAGAAGGAAAGGAAGTCAAATTACGGGGTATTGTAGGGAAGCCGGGAAAGATAATAAGCTCTAATGTCATGAAAAAGCTTCTAAAGAAATAACAATGAGGCATAATCTCACAATTATGCTCACTAGAAGTTACAACATCAAAATCATCTATTTCTGCAGATCTCCAAAAAGTCTTGGACAATCATTCCAAGGTTTTTGAAACTCCAAAAGTACTCCCACCTATTCATGATCATGATGATGGTATTCATTTTATTCCAGGAAGTGTTCCTCCAAACATCAGGCCTTATAGATATCCTTATGTCCAAAAGAGCGAAATTGAACGTATGATTGCAGAAATGTTAGAGGTGGGTATAATTCAACCTAGTCAAAGTTCTTTCTCTTCTCCTGTAGTATTGGTACACAAGAAGGATGGATCATGGCGCATGTGTCCTAATTATAGGGAGCTCAATAAGCTCACCATTAAAGATAAATTTCCCATTCCTATGATTGAGGAATTATTGGATGAATTACATGGAGCAATTTATTTTACCAAATTGGATCTTCGTTCAGGGTATCATCAAATTAGAATGAAGATTGAAGATATTCTGAAAATAGCATTTTGAACTCATGAGGGTCATTATGAATTTTTGGTCATTCCTTTTGGCCTTATCAATGCACCTTCTACATTTCAAGGGTTGATGAATTCCATTTTCAAACCCTTCCTTAGAAAATTTGTGCTAGTATTTTTTGATGATATACTAATCTACATCAGGTCTTGGAAGGATCATGTTCAACATGTTGACAGGGTGCTCAAACTATTGCAAGAGAAACAATTATATGCAAAAACATCCAAATGTTTCTTTGGAGTACAAGAGGTGGAGTATATGGGTCATATTGTATCTCACGAGTGTGTTAAGGTAGACCTTAACAAAATTAAAGCCATTAAGGAATGGAAAGTCCCCACAATCATAAAGCAGTTGCGAGGATTTATCGGGTTAACACGGTATTATCCAAAGTTTGTTAAGAATTATTGGAGAATAGCAGCACCTCTAACAAAATTATTGAAGAAAAATGCATTTTCATGGACCCCTGAAGCAACTAAGGCCTTTGAACATCTTAAAGAGGCAATGTGCCTAGCACCAATCTTAGCTACGCCAGACTTCACAAAAACCTTTATTGTGGAATGTGATGCCTCAGGAAATGGAATTGTTGCTGTTTTAATGGAAGAAGGAAGACCCGTTGCTTTTAAAAGTTGTCCAATCAAAGGAAAGTATTTACAGAAACCTATTTATGAGAAGGAAATGTTAGCAATATTGCATGCACTAAAGAAATGGAGAACTTACATAATGGGAAGACACTTCAAGGAAAAAATTGATCATGATAGTCTTAAACACTTTTTAGAACAAAGACTATCTTCAGAAGAGTAGCAAAAATGGGTCACAAAGATGTTGGGTTATGACTTTGAAATAATATACAAAAAAGGGAAGCTAAATGTTGTTGCAGATGCACTCTCAAGAAAGAATGAAGAAGTGGAAGCATTTCTTTGTGCCATTTTTATTATCCAGCCAGATTGGATAACTGAAGCAAGAGATGAATTGAAGAAGGACGAAGTCTTGTGGACACTCATTCAAAAGTTGCATCAAGATCCTAGTACATTTGATACATTTAATTGGAAAAATGAATCCTTATGGTATAAAGATTGCTTATATATTTGTAAGAATTCTCAACTAAAACAAAAGATTCTTTTGGAATTGCACACGTCTCCTTTAGGAGGACACTCAGGATTTTTAAAAACTTACTACAGGGTGAAGAAAGAATTTTTTTGGATGGCCTTAAATCTGATATTCAAACGTTTGTGGCGGAATGTTTGGTTTGCCAACAGAATAAAGTTGAGACAATTAAGACCCTGGGTCTTCTACAACCTTTATCCATTCCAGGTCAACGTTGGGAGGAGATTTCAATGCGTTTTATCATACGTTTACCTAAGTCCGAAGGAAAGAGTGTCATCATGGTCGTAGTTGATAGACTTACCAAGTATGCACACTTTTGTGCATTAACACTGTTACCAATCAAATAGGTAACCTGACCTCAAAACGGGAACTCTAGCCCAAAAAGACTCAAAAAACATGAAAAACACCCCAAAAACAAAAATTGTGTATTCCAGAACGCACTTCATTTTTTTTAAGGTCAAATTTCAACATTTTATAAAATTATGGTAAAAACAAAATTGGTTCTTGAAAAAAGGATTGAAAAAACACCCTCAAAACAAAACAAGTTGATGCTGGAATAACAAAAAAAAAAATTGTGTCATACTTTTGGCATTTTTAAAAATGGAAATAACATTTTTTAATTTTTAAAATTCAAACATTAAAAAAAAACTAAAATTTAAGAAAAAAAATAAATTTAAAAAATAAAAACATTTAAAAACTTAAATTTTAAAAATATATGAAGATAAAAAAATAAAAAAATAAAAACAAAATAAAAATTTTAATTCGAACATTAAAAAAAACCTAAAATTTAAGGAAAAATAAAAAATATTAAAAAAAAAAGAGATTAAAATTTAAAAAATATAGAAATTAAAAAATAAAAATAAAAACGAAATAAAATATTAAATTAAAAAAAAAAAAAAACAAGTTAAAAAAAGAAGGAAATTATAGAAAATAACATATAGAAATTAAATTTAAAAAAAAAATCTTATTAAATTAAAAAAAAAAAATATTTAAAACAAAAAATCAAATTTAACGAAATATATTAAATTTTAATCAATTTAAAAATTTAAAAAAAAAAAAAAAAAAAAAAAAACATTATTCAAATTAAAAGTAAAAAAATGAAAAATTAATTAAAAAAAAATACAATGAAAATATTAATTTCAAAACAATATATATTAAAAAAACAAATAAACTATAAAAAATAAATTAAATTTAAATTATAAAAAATAAAATATATATATATATGAACTTAAATTAGAATATGTATATATATCATATTTTGTTAAATTAAAAAAGAAGAAGTTAATATTAAAATAACAAATTAAATTTAAAAACGAAAATATTTAATTTTAATAAATAAATGGATAAACAAATAAATTTTAAATATAAAAGAAAAGAAAAAAAAAACATTGTTAAAAGAAAAACTTTAAAAATCAATTAAAATTGGAAAATTGTAATATATATATATATATATATATATATATATATATATATATATATATATATATATATATATAAAATAAAAAATTTAAAAACAAATTAATTTAAAAAAATTAACTTTAATTAAAAAAATATATAATTTTAAATACACAATTTTAATTGAAATATAAAAATATAAAAAATTTACGTAATTAAGAAAAAAAAATTAATAAAAAAGTAAAACATTTAAAAAACAATATTGAATCCAAATAAATTTAAAAAAAATACAAAATTTATTAAATTTTATAAAATTATATTAAAAAACTAAACGTAAAACTTAATAATATAGAAAAATTAAAAAAAAAAAAAAATCACTAAAATATATATATATATATATATATATATATATATATATATATATATATATATATATATATATATATATATATATATATTAACAAAAAAAAATTAAAACAAAAAAATTGAGAAATTTAAAATAAATAAATAAAAAACAAAACAAAACAAATTTTATTTTAAATAAAAAAATTTAATTAGAAAAACAAAAAAAATTAAAAAAACAAAAAAAAAAAATTGAAAAAAAAAAAACACGGTGGTGGTGGTGGGGCGGCGAGCGGCCGTGTGGCCAGCTGGGCCTCCCCCGTGGCACCGCCAGGCCGGCCCTCGGTGTCCAGCAAGCGGGCTGCGCGCACACAGCCCGCCCGCTGGGCACCGGGGGCCGGCTGAGCGGTGCCACGGGGGTGACCCAGCCGGCCTCACGGCCCATTGCTGGGCAGAGGGCCGATTGCCGCAGACCGCGCTCGCTGGGCGCTGGGGGCCGGCTGGGCGGCGCCACGGGGGCGGCCCATCCGGCCTCACTGTCGCCCGCCGCCCCACCACCACCACCGTGTTGCCTAATTTTTTTATTTTTTTTTAATTTTTAATTGATTTTTTTTTACATTTTTTTTTTTATTTCAAAAAAATATTTTTTTTTAATTGATTTTTAATATTTAATATTATAGATTAATTATTTTTTTAAATTTAAAATTTAAAATTTATTCATTAAATTTTTTAAATTTTAATTTAATTTAATTGTTTTTTTTAATTTTTTCGTTTATTTAGTTTTTCATTTTTAAAATCTATAAATTGTTTCATTCAAAAAAAAACACTAAATTTACGTATATTCGTTTTTTAATTATTTTCACGTGGTTTTTTTCATTTTTTTGTTTTTTAAAGATAGTTTTTTTTATTTTAATTTTCTTTTCCAATTTTAATTGTTTTTTTTTATTTGTTTTATTTGTTAATTTTAAAATTTGTATTTTTTTCTTATTATTATTATTATTTTTAATTTAAATTTTTAAATTTATTTATTTTTTTTATCTAAATTTTAATTAATTATATATATATATATATATATATATATATATATATTATGGTTTTTTTTAATAAGTTAGAAAAAAATGTTTTTGATGTTTTTTTTTAAATTTTTTTGCTCAATTTTTGTTTTTTTTCTTTAAATTATGTGTTTTTTTTTCAAATTTTGTCATTTCCTTTTATATAATTTTCAAATATTTTTGTTTTTTTAATTTATTTTTGTTTAAATTTTTTTTTTTACGAGCTTTTTTGTTTTTTTTAACATTTTTATTGTTTTTATATATATTTTTTTATCCAAGTTTTGTGTTTTACTACCAACATGAAAATCACCACTCTAAAAAAAAAAGGTTGATGCAGCATCAATACGTTTCAAAATTAGCATGAAAATCACCACTCTAAAAAAAAAAAAATTGATGCTGCATCAATACATTTCAAAATTAGCATGAAAATCACTAACATTTTAAAACAAATATTCATACTCCATAAATAAAAATATTAGTGTCAAAAGTGTGCACAAAAAAAAATGGTGATTATGCATCACCACTTTTCAAAATCGGGTGCTTTTTATGCTACCAAAAAAAAGTAGGTAACATTGCGGTTACCTATTTCATCGGTAACATTGTTCATTATCTCATCCATTTAAAGCAAGTACAATTGCTACTACATTTATGGACACAATTCAAAAGCTACATGGAAACCCAAGGGTTATTGTGAGCGACAGAGAACCATTTTTACTGGAAATTTTTGGACGGAGTTATTTTCTTGTTTGGATACTCAATTAGCTCATAGCTCATCTTATCATCCTCAATCCGATGGTAAAACTAAGATAGTAAATAAATGTTTGGAAGGATATCTTCATTGTTTTGTATCTGATCAACAAACACAATGGGTCAAGTGCTCACCTCTAGCTAAATAGTGGTATAACACATCCTTCCATACTGCAACAAAAATGACCCCATTTATGGCACTTGATGGATATCATCCACCATCCATCAGATCATCTTTAAGAGAAAATTCGAAGGTTCAAGCAGTGGAAGATCACATCGAGCATCAACAAGAAGTTCTCCAACTCTTAAAGGACAACTTGAATTTGGCACAAAATCGAATGAAACAATAGGCAGATAAACATCGCAGCGAGAGAATTTTTGATGTAGGAGACTGGGTATTTTTATGGCTACAACCATACAAACAAATTTCCCTCAAGCAAGCTAAGAAGGATAATAAATTATTGCCAAATTACTATGGTCCTTACAAGGTGTTGCAAAAGATTGATACTATGGCATACAAATTGGAGCTTCCTGCTTCTTCACGAGTGCATCCAATTTTCCATGTTTCATGCTTAAAGAAGGTTATAGGTGAAAATCTTCCAGTTCAAACAATCAAACCTTTTCCAAAATGAATGTATGAAAATGTTTAGTTTTAATGAATGTATGAAACCGTTAAATTCCGAAAATTCCCTTCAATATTAATATTTCAAACGTAAATTATGTTTGAATGGTAGTGTAGACAAACCTCAATTCTTAATCTCACGTTATCAACCCGCATTTGTCACTCTTCCAAAGGCATCTCCATGAGAATCATAGGTCCTCCACAATTGTAAGTTATAACAGTTGTTGTTCGTCATTGCTTCTTTAAGAGATCGGTTTTCCATTAGAAGTCTTTCGTGCTCCCCCCTCAAACCCGATGGCTTCCACTTGCAATTCACCGAAATTGAGTTCTCCACTAAAATGTCTGCTTAAACATCCACGACGGCCCAAACTCCTGCATCAATCTGCTGGCAGAACCTTAAGAAATAGAGTTCTCTAACTGGACCAAGTGGTGAGAGAACATGGCACAGCTCCATATCCATCTGTTATGACATGAAATTCAATATTTCTAATGAGGTTCAATATTTTGATAAAGAAATTAGTATAATTCGCTTCACAAATATAAAAACAATCCTAGATACTATTACTAAGCTTTAGAAAAGTAAAAAAAAGATAACACACCAGTTGGATTTGGTCGTTCATGGTACCTCCTACACCATCGCATAAGACCTCCAAGGTCATGGCTCTGGAAACAATTGATGAGAAAATTTCGGAACAACGATTCTGAATTGTATACGAAAGTTCAGCTAGTTAGTTCAACAGTGTATATAGTAGCAGTAGTTATAAATTACCAATGAAGTAGGAAAGAACATGAAATGGTAGTTGTTTTCTTACATACCGAATTCATAAATATCTCATAGATAAGAACTAGAAACAATCAAATCACAATACTTTAGAAACACACAAGAATTTAAAGTCCCTACATTTTCCTATGGGATTTGAATATTTAATTTTACAAGTTAACCATGATTCAAATAGTTGGAATTTCACATCTATCCCATCACATCTATCCCATTACATAAAGTATCTCTAGAGTGTGGTCAAAGGCAAGAGGAATTATAGAGAGGATATATCTCATAATGCATTATGTAGCTTTGACTCCAGTACTGAAATCCAGCATATTCATGACAAGATTTTAATATTTTATTGGTTGAGAATGACAGACATGTTGTGCAGTCATGACTAGATAAATCTCTGGTGCACTGGGCTAGATCGTAAATAGTTTGAGAAAGAGAATCTAGAGATTTACCTAAAGCATATTGTTTTGTATTACCTGCTGCTTCATTTGAAAATTTCTTCAAGAGATTCTCAGTAGATGAGTGAAAGTCAGTTGGGACAAAGATACCCGTGTCTCCATGGAAGTCCTCTGCATACATAGACCCCAAATTTGTGTCCAGTTATCCGATGAAATTATAACTTTCATAACGTAAGAAGCAATAAAAAGGCCAAGTACTAGCGCCAACAACATTCCCACAATTTTGTTGAGCTGTATTGACTTCATATTGTGAACAAGTGTAGCATTGGTCGACTGTCAGGTCTTCCCTACATTGGAAGCGGCCATATACTGTGTCAGGACTTTGGCCATATACAGAGATGTTAAACACACTTTGCTTCGTGCCCTGAAGAAGACTATCAAATACTTTTTTTCAGATTGCTCGAAAACGCACTTCCTTCTTTATAAAAAGTGTTGTTGTTGCAATTATTTGTCGGTGTCTCTGCCAATACTACGTTGCAAAACTATCCATGAAAAGTAAATATCAAGTCCGCAACAAGAGAAATTAAGTACATTTGCTTCATAGTTTGGCCGATTAGGAGAGAAAATATTGCAGAATCCTTTCCATGGAACTAATTCATATTTACTAGCACTCTGATTGCCAGTGGACAATTGAGAGAGTAGAGACTACAATGCATAGAAATTCCAACATGCTCCTAAATTATGTTCTATAATGCGCACATATCTAATACGAACGACATATGATAGGTTATCAATGGTTGGTGTATGGTTTGAGACATCGTTATCCACCGACATGTGTAATCAGAATAATTAAACCTTATTATAACCATCAATAAACGATGGAGAAAATGATTTGAATTGTCTTTGTGCAAAATAAAACCAATCAATTGTCAAATTCAAGCATATAAGGCTAACACGAATTTCTAGAACCAAAATACAACCACTTGGTTTTCCATGTCAACCATCTCCAGTCAACATGACAAGCACAGTCGTGCAATGATGCACATCAGTCCAGAACTTGTCAATTATGTAGCCCCTGTAACATCCAAGTTTCGTCTATTTATGGATGGTTAATATCCTATGTAGCTACAGGACTTGTCCAAGCAGCCTACTATTTCACCAAGATTTTTTTTGTTTTTCAAAAGATTTGAAATTGAGAGTGTTTGAATAGCATAAATAGATTAGAGCACCTAAAATTCTTAAATTTGATGAGTTCATTCATGGATGCCATGACAAGTTCTTTTGCGTAGGATTTGTCGATTCCTCTTAGACTTCCGGCTTGGCCTGCAACATCCACTTGGTCCAGGAAATTCAAATTGAGATTTAAAGTGGAATGTAGGCTATCAATATTGATGGCACCAGTGCTACCAGTTATCAGACTCAGAGAAGAATTGTTTAGAGGAGAAAGTGATGCCATTTGTGTGAATGGTTTCCCACACAGTTTTTCTACAATCACAACAACTCTCTACACCTGGACAATCAAGAAAAGAAACACACAATTATTTTTGTCAGTCGCAATAATATTCTATAACCAACCAACACAGTATAATTATTTTCAGAAATTCATGTTTGATAGAATGCTTCAATGAATTTCAATCAAATTGGATCACATACAGACCAAAAATGAACACCACAGTCTTCAATAATATGGTTAGTAGTTACAATGCTGATCTTTCGAATATTCCCCATTCAAATTCATTAATAAATCATTTGTTTGTTTCTTTACTTGTTTCCTATAATTGCATGCAGCAGAATAATAGATTCCTCTTCTTGTTGTGTAAAGGAGCCTCTCTTGATATGAGGATTCAAATAATTCGTCCATCGCAAACAGAAACTCTTCCCACTGCAACGAAGCCCTTCATATACACACAAACAGATATATATGCAAGTCCAACTGAAAAATATATACATTAAAATTAGGGTTTTTAATGAATATATACATTAAAATTAGGGTCTTTGATGAATATATAAATTAAAATTAGAATTTTTATGACAGAGGAGCATCTATTGGATGGAACATCGGTTATTCATATGCAATGTTTAAAAAAAAATGGAAAACATAAATTATATATATATATATATATATATGTGTATGTATGTATGTATGTATGTATGTATGTATGTATGTATGTATGTTACAGACCGGCAAGCTTCGGAAGAGCACGCTAACTCCCATGGCCATTATTTTGAATTTAATTGACAAGAACCTTGTCGTCCTCGTGAGTTTAGGGAAGTTTCTTTAATACTGTCTTTTTATAGCTGGGAACTTTACTCATACTGTCGACTGAGAGCCTGCAGAACCAAGGCTTAATAATCTAAATTTTATTTGTTTATCTTCTGAATGCATCACACCCTTCAGCAAAAATTCTCCCTAAAAGCTTTAGAAATCTCATAGCCAAAATTATCCTAGGAACAATAATTTGGTCCAACTTGTTGATCATATGGTCATGTTTATATAGATAGACATTAAATATTCTCAGTAGAGCACTTGTACTATATTAAGATATACATATATTTTAGAATTTGAAGCTACTTCAACTTTGGCAGTACACGAATTGCTGTTGTAAACGCACCTTTGAGTGACTTAAAGGATGACGCAAGAAAATAAATCTGGGCGATGATATTAAATAGCCTACCTGAAAAGAAGTTGAAATGAAAGACCATGGTTATGACTGTTAAGGAGCTAATTTATGTTGCAAGGGTTGTTTGTTTGCCATCCAGAAATAAATAGTGAAGATTTAAATGCCACTGATCATGGGTGCAATGTCATAGTTGGGAGAAGTTTTTTTTTCATAATCTCTAAGTTTTCACATTAATAGGATTAATTTCACTCTAGTAGAAACAAAAATAATTTTTGTTTATGAGGATCTTTATTATGGCTCGATTTTTTTTTTTTTACTAGGTAATTGGAACTAGTGATTTTTCATCAAGAGTGTCTTAACGACACATTCATCACTGTCAAAGCAAACCCCAGTTGGCAAGAAAAACAAATAATTATTACTAAAAGTAAAGACTAAATGACAAATATACTTTTTGAAAGGTCATATTAAATTCAAATCAGAACCCTGAAACAACAAATAAAATATTGAAAACTGAATAAAAAGTAATGTTTGAAACGCAAGTTGCACCTAGTCCAGTGGTCCATTATTTCCAGTTCTATGGGAAATGTGGGTGTGGTTATCGACCCTGGATCATTTAACAATGATCTCTTAATAAAAAAAACTTGTGGTGGGCTGTAGCACGAAATGGTTTATGGTCAAGCATTATCCATGACAAATATTTTTTCGGTCTCTCTTTTACCTTTTGGGTTTGTGGTGGAGCTAGAAAAAAGTTACAGATTTCTTCCACTTGAAAGAGCATGCTCTTGGTTTTAGCATTATTGTTGGGTCAACTTCGATGAAATGTAGGTGATGCGCCAAATTGGTTTGATACAATGGTGGGTATGTATGGTAACCATACATTATCGGAGCATATTATTAACAAATTACATAATGTGCACATTATACATATAAATCATATATGTAAAATGAGCCATCAGAACTTGAATGAGCAGGAATGGTTTCTGAATGGGCAGGAATGGTTGACTAGTGAGGAGTTGGGTTTTCATGGCTTCCAAGAGCTAGAATGGAGGGACTATGTATAGATTCTGAGGCATGTAAGGATCACCCTCAACAACAATGAGGATTATATGAGCTGGGAAGGTTTGCTATGCAAAGGATATCTGGTGGTAAAAAATATCTATGAATTTTTATCTATTCTGGGAGGGGACCTTACTTTTTTTTCTCTACTTTTCTTTCTCTGTATTATAAGGGGTTTTGGAAGTGGAAGATGTAGCTTAAATTAAAATGTTTTAGATGGTTGTTTTTTCACAATCGCATCCTTACTTGGCATAATCTCCTTATAAGGGGATTCTCTCGTCCAGGCATGTGCACACCATGTTGGGCAAGGGAGGAGGAGATTAATTAGTTATTTGTATTTGTCATTATGCTAGGCCATCGCATTATAATATTGAATAAAAAGCTCCTAGGCACTAGCTATTAGTATAGATTAAAGCTTGGTTAAAAGATAAAAAATTTAGGACCCTTCGCCTTTACATTTTATGGACTTTATGGAGAAGACACGATGGCCTGATTTTTTAGAAAAGCTATATTAGTCACATGAAGACATAATTAATACCATTGCGTCTTTCAATAAAGTAGGCATCATTCCTCCAAACAAAGGCTACATAGGTTCAGAGTCAGGGAGGTATGGAATTCATACCATGTGGGGTTCTTCTATGGGGCAAGTTCTAGGAGGGTTTGTGCATGAGAGGCAATGATTTAAGTGGTTTGGGCCAAAAAAATGTCACCACTTTCGGTGCGAAGAAGGAATCGGTCAAACAAAAGAGTAGAGATCACGGTCTTGTGGGGGTACTCATTGCTGAAAAATGGCTTGGTATTACTCACATTCTAATTTATGGAGATGCTAAAGGGATTATTGACTAGGTAAAGAGAAACAATAATTTCAACCTTTCAATTTTAAAAAATTATTTGGACCCACTAAAATCTTGGTAAGACACTTTTAGATTGTAAATTTTTATCACTTATATATAAATAATAGAACTGGACAGCTGATATGCTATCTAAAAAAGAATCAAAACAAAAATGAACAAAAAGAAGCTAAGTTTTTCTTGCGCCCTTTGTTCATGGGATTCTCTTCAATGCAAGCTCTATCAACTATACCTGATGGAATAGGTGGACAAAATCACAATGGTCAGAGGATATAGGAAAATATGGCAGGCTTTGACTAGAATAGTTGCTATATATGCTGTCTTTTTCTAATATATTTTGACAGTCTACAGGATTTCTATATTTTTCTTCAATTTTGTGCTATCCAAGCTATGCCTTGTAGGAACTGGAAAAGATGGATTTTACTGACATAAACAAAGATGTAATAGTATTTTAGCAATATTTGTGTTCACCGTTTTTGTTTGAGAATTTCTTTAGAAAATGAAGGATGACATAACAGAAAAGATAACAAATTTGTGATATATGTACTAGCTTATCTTTTCTTCTGAAAAAAATCAAACCGTTTCCAAAATGAATGTATGAAACTGTTTAGTTTTAATGAATGTATGAAATCATTAAATTCTGAAAATTCCCTTCAATATTAATATTTAAAACGTAAATTATGTTTGAATTC
Source organism: Pinus albicaulis (assembly GCA_034641835.2). NCBI lineage: Eukaryota > Viridiplantae > Streptophyta > Pinopsida > Pinales > Pinaceae > Pinus > Pinus albicaulis. The sequence continues at coordinate 537,609,975 of CM076578.1, read as the reverse complement.
TAGTGTAGACAAACCTCAATTCTTAATCTCACGTTCTCAACCCGTAGTTGTCACTCTTCCAAAGACATCTCCGTGAGAATCGCAGGTCCTCCACAATTGTAAGTTGTAACAACTAATGTTTTTCAATGCTTCTTTGAGAGATTAGTTTTCCATTAGAAGTGTTTCATGATCCCCCCTCAAAGTTATGTTATCGTGATACTCTTGTTTAGCCTAACCAATCCAATAGTATCATAAGTGATGTGTATGAGTGAACTGAAGTAAAAGAAAAATAATTTCTTGATGACTTTGTGCAGAGTGTTTTAACCCTTAAAAAATGCATACCTTAATATGTGAGCGATGATTTTGAAACCAAAACTTTATTTGGGAAGGCGTAAGATTCAACTTTTTTCTAAGATGTAGACATTGATTTTCATCAGGATGCAAGTATTCATTGAAAAACCTGTACGCAACAAATACTAATAAACTTCATCCGAAAAACCAAGTATCTAACTAGAATGTTTTTTTGGCCTTCAAAATCATGAAAATTTTGGTAAAATTTTAAGAAAATTTGGTAAATCTAAGTTATATTTATCTAGGTACTCTAGAGATTTTTGATAGTTTGAACTTATTTCCACTATCAAAAACATGATTCAAACATTGTTACTACAAAATTTCTTAATTTTTTTAGCCAAATTCCAGCGAATTTTAACAATCAACGCAATTCTTCAACCTACAACTCCTTAAAAAATATATTTATAAGGAAAGAAAGTAAAACGAGAGTAGTTTCATAACTTACCGCTCCAATTCATGTTGCTACTATTGAGTATGTTTGTGATAATGCTTCCATGCTGACTGGTTGAACGCAAGTAAAACAAGAGTAGTTTCATAACTTACTACTCCAATTCATGTTGCTACTGTGGAGTACGTTTGTGATAATGCTTCCATGCTGACTGGTTGGGTATAAAAAATTTGTCCTGATTTGTCAAAGCTCTGGCTTTAAAAAACCTGTGGAGAAGCCTATTTGGAGAGGACTTTGGAGTTAGATCATATGTATTTTCTGGCAGGAAATATGACTTTGAAATTAAATAAATGGGGTCCTTCAAATTTTAGCAAAAAACATAGACAAGTGAGAGGGTATGGCTCTAAGTGATTCTATTTTTTTAATCAAAAAGTAAATTATTCAGAGAAATATTTCACAGGTTTTATGTATTAATGCCAAAAACATTATAGGATTTTTTTAAAATGAGAAGATGATGATTTGGAAACAAAATTTCACATCATGATTTTGAATTCCTATAATGTAAACCCTAATCTTGATAGTCAACTATTTTAACTATATGGTAGATAAAACATAAATCTGCACTCATGATGGTTGGCCTTCCTCTTGGAAACACAAACAATAAGCATTAAATTCAAAATAGGTATGATCTAAAATATAATTCTTGACAAAAAAATCTTCAAGTATGAACTATCATAAGTTTACAAAGCCATACAGTTGAGAAGATTATTGTAGGAGTGTCATTGAAGGCAACTATTGTTACCCCAAAGTCACATCACAATATATTCAATTCATCATCTAGAGTCAAGGCATTGTTTTCTGTGACACTCACATAGAAATAGTGCTGCAAGAAAACAAAGTAAGTCAAAAAGCAAAGTATCTTCAAAATTTGTTTTTTTGCACACAAAATTAGTTTATGTTTGGACCCTCACAACCTAGTGAACTCCTTAGAAGCTGGAGCGATGCACATTCAAGTTATTAGCATTCAATACATATCAATCCTTTTTGTCCTCTTTCTACGAGGCGCTACTATAATTGTGCGTGTGGATTTCTCATCACATTCAACACCCTCCTCATTATTTTTGTCTCCCATTTGCTGAAATTCAACAATGGTTTCTTGCCAATGTTCAGGAATGACAATTGAATGATTGTGTGCAAAAACTATTAGTATGAATCTTGATTCGAACCGTACATAAAAATACCACTTTAGCTGCGCATAAAAAACAACCCTAACAGTAGAAATGACTGCTAATATCTTCAGATCTGTAGTTAGATGTTCAAGAAAAATGCTGCAAAAATCTAGATCTATGCATTAGAAGACATTAAATAGTAGAAAAATAAGATTTACTCCATAGATCCAAAAGACAAGACAAGAATATATCCAATGAAATTTTTATTAATGGCACCTGGGAGGAAAACACAAGAGGGTGTTCCCTGTTCTCCTCAATGGGATGGGTTCTTGTAAGTCCTCAACACTTCAAATTTAGAATTCCTCTCTCTTGATAGTGTAGAAAACCTAGACAAAAATGGAAAAATATGGCTATGATGGTGGATCAATAGCGAGACCAAGAGTTGAGATCCAGAGTGATCTTTATGGAAAAAAAGGTGACAAATGAATGGGAAAACCCTTCTATTTATAACAAAATATTCAGATAGTCTAGATATTGGTGCATAATTATAATATTATTAACCAAATCAAGATCCAAATTTTATGGAATATTTTATTATATTTGTTGGAGGGAAAAGGAATTTGACATGAGTCAAATCCCCTTATTTGTAAATAATAAATAAATAAATGATTTATTTATCATTTTAAGGATGTGATTAATTAATAATAAATAAATAAATTATTTATTTATCATTTTAAGGATATACTTAAGTAATAATCAAATAAATAATGATTTATTTAATTATTTAAGGGAGATGTAGTCATATTTAACAAAGAATATTATTTAAGTAATGTTTAAATAGTTATTCTTAGAAAATAATAAGATAAATAATGATTTATCTAATTAATTTCCTTGTTTTGGGTTAAATATAGCCAGGAATATTAATTAAATTGTTGTTTAACTAATTATTTCTTGAGGAAAAATCAAATAAATATGGATTTATTTAATGTTTCCCCATGGGGTTTCCTGTTTAGACCATAAACAACTTAATAAAGGTGGTTTACTAAGTTATTTTTCATAGTGAATGCGATTTTACTTGGGGTAAAATTGGTCTTACTTGGTGTACTTTGGTCCATCTAATTAAAATGGATTAGATGACCAAAAATGGTGTAACACAAACGATTCATCATGTGCTTGTATCTCCTCCTCATGCTCACTCTCAGATGTTTCACCTAATGATTTAGATTGTTGGGATTCCTATACACAACACAATTTAACTTGTTAAAATAACATTATACCTCCAATTAAATTATTGCATATTTCATAAGATATTATAAACAACTAACCTCAAATTCATAACCAATAATTAATTTTCCCCTCGATCTATCACGTGTTGTTGTAGACCTTCGGAACCGTGTAATAAAGAATATTTTAATTCTTCCTATGAAGCTTCCTTTTGAAATTGGTGAACCTAAATTAACAAAGATAAGCATATTTATAAGCTATAATGACTAATAGGATACAACTAACTCAACGCAACCATGTTTATTTTCTCTAAAATAGAAAATATAATAGATGAAAATATTCACTTACCATGCCACCACAAATTCTATTATATCCACCAGAGCCTAATTTATGAGATCCAATATTTGACACCCTAGCTTTGGTTGCTTTTGTTGTATCTCGAAATCGTATTTTACTTCCTCTTCATGAAAATGGCCTATAGTTTGGATTATTGTACACCTTTCTTTTAAACTTGGCATCTTTCATAATTTCATCCCACATCACTTGGTCTGTGATCCAAGATGGACGTGGATACATCAATTTTTTTGTCAACTTTGACCTTAAATTGTCTCTTTTTGAGTGAATGTATTTACATGCAATATCTAGAATAATTTCTTTATCAAAACCAAGATTTCCAAATTCTATTACAACATCTTTAAATAGTTCTTCTTTTTTAGCATTGGTTTGCTTCCTCCAATCCATTTGGATGGTATTGCCAAATAATTGTTCTGCATGACGAAAAATAAAGTGATAAAATTTCAACCCCATTTCATCTTTCAAGACCTTTCCTTCTGAAGTGAGCAAGACTATAACTTCTTGCATTCCTTTTGTAGTTACCGATGATATTGTTGTAGTCTTGGGGGTTGAGGTAGATTCCCTTATAGGTACATCACGCACTTTCTCACTTATTTCCTGCATTTACAAAGAAATTGTGGAACTGTTAAAAATACAACCAAAATATCAACTACTTTCATTTCTAAATTAATTATCCTAAACATAACAAATGAAATTATAAAAAAATTAAAACAATTTTACCTGCTCATTTGAAGTAGGCTTTGCACTCTCCAACAATGGCATTTCCCATAACTGAATTTTTTCAACCATTTCTTGTCTAATTTGAACATTTTTAGGAGTATCTGGTAGAAGCCTTAACATTCTTGATTATGAATCTATGAGACTCCTCAAAGAAACTTGTTCCAGTCTTGGCAGGAGAATTCTAACTAAACCCACATTTGATGGATTATTTATTAATTCTGATGTACTCCTAACATGAGCATGCAGGTGCAATTCAACAAGGATACTAGGAACATCAATATTTGATGTAGAGGGCATGTTATGGGGTTATGGTCTAGGTTTCGAGGGAATAACATAACCCTTTATACCATTAGATTGTTTACTTGTTGGAGTCACCCTAGAAACATCCTGCAAGACACAAATATAAATAATAAGATGGAATAACAGATGAATAAAGTTGAAATATGTAAACTAGGTTTGGTCTTCATAATGACATATGTAATCATGATTTTATGTAATTTATGTATAGAATGAAAAATAAAATCATTTTTGTTATGTTTGAAGCATGGGTTTCATGCTCAAGGATAATATAGATGAATAGCAAGAAAACATTAAAAGATGAAAGACATTTTCCATGGTTGCATGCATCTTAGTAAGAAGGCATCATGGTAAGCATACAAATTGAAGCAAGATCTCATAGCTGAAGTAAAAGTATACAAACAAATAACATAATCAAGTAAAAGTCACCTCCATTGTTATGCCCTAGATTTCTCAACAAATAACATAATCAAACTCATGCAAATATATTGTTGAACCTTACATTTTTCATAACATTGGATGTATTAGGGGGCATAAATGATACCTACATGCCAACATTTGATGTATTGACCGTCATAAATAAATCCTGCATGCCAACAAAATACATGCTTAGAAAAAACAAAAATATTAATAAATATATAAAGTGAAATAAATTAATTTAATGCACAAAAATATTTATCAAGCTTTACCACTAGCATAAGCTTAGATGTATTGAAAGGTGTGATAGGGGTTGGAATGACTTCAGAAATTTCCTACATTCCAAAAATATAAATTAGCATAATATAATAAAGAAAATAAGATAATTGAACCTATAAAATACGATATTCAAGCTTACCTCATGCACCATCATATCAATGTCTTTGCCTTGTGCATTTGTTAACATTTCCATAAAAGAGGTTAAGATCATTGAATCCCGTAGTTTAGAAGTAGCATTCTTAAAAAAATATATAATAACATAAAAATAATAAAATATTGATTTGAGAACATATTCTAGTGACATTAATAAAAAAATTCAAATTCACTAGCACATGAAAACTAACATAAACAAATTTCAATATGTTTCAATACATAAAAAAAGACATAAAAAATACTCAATATGCAAAGTTTTTTTAGGTTTATAGTATTATGTTTCTCTTGACTAGGTGACGATGGCATAAAGTAAAGGTTTTAAAAAAATTAATTAAGAAATTGAAGTGTAGCATATCAGGTGCCTTCACCAAATATATATGTGTTTTTCAATTAAAACCTTAAACATTCAAATTACTTAATGTCAATTACAATTAGAAACTCAATACTTAACTGTAGTGAATCTTTACAAATATCTTAAAATAAACATAGTGATAAAATAATGTCATCCTTAGATGAAATTTCCTCATCTGATGGCATAAATACCCCATCATGAATGGACCCTAAATTGACAAATAAATTAATACCATCATTTTCATAGTCTTCACCACCTTCAACTACAGGTAAATTAAAATCAATAAATTCATCATCTTCATGCACTTGATGTCCATGTGGTTGGTCATGTCCTTCAGACACTTCAGTAAACTCGTCATGATCTTCATCTTGGTCATATGCATCAATGACAATAACATCATATCCATATTGGCCATCTATGTCTTCTGGGGAACTTCTTCATCTTCAAGTAAATCATGGTCCTCTACATCTGGAACAAATGTTACTCTTCATCCCCTTGGATCATAATCAATCACAAATGACCAACCAGGTTTTTCTAAATTTGGAATGAGAAAAATTTGGTCACATTGACTTGGAAACACATAAGGTTCAAAAGTGGCTTCAAACCTAGATGTATTGATCATATGGAATCCATTATTATGGAGCAAGATAGTTTTTTCTTCTCCCACTTCGATAAGCTTATACCATTCAACACGAAAAATAACTTTCTTGGAAGACATAAAATCAAGCTCTATAATATCCTCCAACACTCCATAGTATCGAAGTGTGCTTGTGATTGGTTGTCTATCATTTTCATGTGAACGACATTCCACCTCAAATGATGCTGAAACTCCACAATCATAAGTTTGTCTCTTTTCATCAACTTTTCTGATGCAATAATGATGACCAAAATTCCACATTCTTTTGTAATAACTTACCTAGATTCATAGAAATATTAGCTAATTAGATTCAAGGATATAAAAATTAATTGACAATTTACTAAATATATGCAACATATTAATAGATATCACCTCCCCATTTATAGATCCTTTAATGAAATTCAATTGTTGTTGTGTCACTCTATCCTTCCCTTTTGTTTCCTCATTTTCAATATTGGTCTTTAGCCAATTCCATGAGAATCTATCTGGCCACTTTCTTTTATGGCTTGCAAGCAATCCTCGATTAGTGTTTTCACCATGTCTATTATATATATTGGTCCATGCATTTTCATCTTCTAATTTCTTTTGTTCAGCGTACTTCTCCATCCATTCCAACATAAAGTCAGAATTGTATGCAACATACAAATGTAATGCCTCCCACTGCTTAGCATCTACAATGAAAAATATATTTTTTCAATGAATTAATAATTATTTATAGCCATGTATTATAAAATTTAAGATAAAAATAACTACTACTAACATTTTGTTTACCTTTTATCCTCTTTGAAGTCCCTTCACCCTCTAATTTTTCTCCTTCAAATGATTGAGATTGGTTATAATTCCATAATCACGGAGCTTCAATATGAAATTGAGGTAAGTACTCACTCAAATGAACCATTTCCTGGAAAACCATGTACCCCTCAACTATGGACCCTTCTGTTCAAGCCTTTTTCCTCACAAATTGTTTTAAGACCTTCATGTATCTCTCCATGAGCCACATTGTTCGAATATGAATAGGACCACATTGTTTAATCTCTTCTACTAGGTGTACAAGGTAGTGCTCTTGATAATTAAAGAAGCTTGGATGGAATCACATTTGAATATCACACATCAAAAGTGAAACATTCCTCTTCCAATACTTCAATTCATCTTGATGTATCTCTTTAGATGAGACCCACCTGCAAGTATTACCATGTATTACAATAAAGACTTGTGATTTCTCGTAAACTAAAAGTAAGAACACATATAAAGGCATAACCAATGATGCACTTCAAATGATAAGATTCATGTAAGAGTATGCATGATGGATTGAAAATACCTCAGATATTTGCATAATTTGTAAATAGTCAAAGTGACATCATGGTTAAAAGTACTTGGTATTGCTGCAGGCAACACATACTGCATGACCATTAACAAATAACCATGTTAAAATATGCATGAACTTCAAATATGCATGAGATGATATTATCACAATACCAGCATGACCATTAACAAATAACCATGTTCAAATATGCATTAACTGATATTATCACTAGGATATACAATTTTATAATTAAGTTCCAACAAATCTAACATGTGACAACGTTACCTTTATCCAATTGTGCCAATCATGTGTTTTTAGGCCTGAGAACTATGATCCATCTCTTTTGAATAAGTTTTTTAAAGTCGCACCAAAGCCAGAAGGAAATCTTATGTTGTTCATAGTAGAAATGATGTTTTCTTTCTCATTTGATGTAAAAGTCCATGTAGCATGAACATATGAGTTGTCTTCATGCAACCACATGTTTGGCATGATATTGGAAATTTGAAGGTCTTTTCTTAACTTTCTTTGTGCTTCAAGGTTAGTTCCATTTAGATGTTTCCACAAGCACTCTGCCACATTTTTCCCGATGTGCATAGTATCCAATAGGTGGGTTGTTGGCAAGTTCTCATAATATTCTAATTTGTAGAAAACAAAGATTCTTTTCATTCCTAGGGGAAAACCTGTCCCTTATTTTTTGTCATACATTACTTTCCACCTAGAAGGGTTCATATTTATTGGCTTCCTCATTTCAACTTCCTTTCCATTGAACTTACATTTATTACGCACTCGATAGTGATGATTTTGTGGTAAGAATTGTCTATACTCATCATATACAATTTTATTGAGATCCTTTGATTGCCTATGCAACAATTTTGGCCCACATGATGGACATCCATGTTTCCCCTTTGTTTGTAGGCCTAAAAGAAGATTGGAAACCAAATTTAGTAAATACTAAAATGAAGACAATAATTATAAATGTAATTTATAATACATTACAACAACAAATATTACCACAACAAATAGAGAGCCTCGGAGCGTCATGAATTGTCCAGATAAGAATCGTATGAAAGAGAAAGTTTCTATCATTGGCAGGTCTTGATACATCATACATATTTACACCATCCCATAATTCACAAATCTCATCAATGAGGGGCTCCATGTATACATCCATATCCTTTACCTGATATTTTCGTAAGTAAACAAAGTGTTCTTTATTAGGATTAACTGAATTGAAATATTTTTGTATAAAATTCAAGAGAGAATTGCATTCATATGTTCTATTACCTGGTATGATAAGAGTTAACATTGCATGTTCATTTTTCATTGCCATCCAAGGGGGAATATTTTTGTTTATAATTAAAACTAGCCAAATAGAATACGTTGTTCTAAGATCTCCAAAAGGATTGACACCATCCATTGCTAGAGAAATTCTTGCAGTATTTGGCTCATTTCTTAAATGTGGCCATTTTTCCTCAATATCTTTCCAATATTTACTATCTGCAACCATACACATGACACCATCTTGGCTTCTCCCTCGTACATGATAATCCATATATTTTTCCAACTCCTTGCACTTGAACATTCTCTCAAACCTTGGCTTTAGTGGAATGTGTCGTAGTAATTTATAAGGAACCTTCTTGGATACTTGATCTTGACGATATCTATTTGTGTGACACAATAGGCATTGTTGTAAATTTTCCTTCTCTCCATAGTACAATATATGGTCATTTGGACATGCATCATATTTCTTGTACTCCATTCCAATGTATTTCATTATTGACGATACTTCTCTATGAGAATGAGGCAGCTTATTGTCCTTTGGAAGTATTTTTTTTTCCAAAAGTATGCATAGTACAACAAATTATTTTTATAAGTATACACAATATTCAAAAATTTTAAGACAACTAGAGAATTAATTTATAGGAATATCAAAACCAACCTTAATATATCAGTAAATCATGTGTTTGGAAATCCATGTGTAACCTTCAAGTTCAACAACAACATAAGTGTCGCCAATATAGAAGATTCAGCATTTGAAAAAAGAGGCGTCCTAGCCAATTGAGCAAGGGGTGAATCAATAACTTCTTCAAAAGATGTGTAGAAGTCCTAGATAAATTCATTGACACCAACCTCATTTATCTGTGAAGTGGTTTCATCCATAAATGTGCTTTTTCCTTCATCTTGAGAGTGGATACTATCAATATAATCCACAGGTTCTTCAAGAATATTGGGAACCAGAAGCGACTTTTCATTAAAAAAAAATCAATTCAAATGATCAATAATAATGTATTAAATAATGTGCATATTTATTTATTATAAGAAAAACAATTTGTTAATTATAGTATACCTCTTCTATATAAAATCCATGGTCCAATCTATAGATACCAACTAGCCTTTGCTTCTTTAGTTTCCTATTTTGGCACATTTTGCAACCGCAATATATCATTTCATTGAAGTATTCATCTGTCCCTGGAACAGGTCTTGTTGCCCATTCATCTGAATATTCAGATGATGATGTGCTATTTTCCTAAATGCACCATGTACTATGCTTGATAAGATTGCATATTTTAACTTGATTATTAATTCTTTTTTTAGATAACATGACCAATGAATAAACCTAGGGAGTAAATCTATGAATATTTAATTTTTTAGTGTTGAGTGAGCATTGAAAATCTGTCCAATACTTTGAGGCAAGTCTCTCAAAGTGTTCCAACAAGCCTCTAAATTGTCACAAACAAACTTTTGAAGTATCTTTTTAGAGTTATTTCTAAAAATAAAACCAGTCTCTAACTAAATCAACAACATAAATACTACAAATACCAAAAACAAAATAAATACCTGGTCTACCATTTGTATATATACCAAGAAATTAATGTAACATAAATATGCAAAGAAAAATGTGTGGACATTAGTTAGGATCACTACATAAATAAATGTTGAAATATATGACAACGTGTATACCAAAAAAACTTTTACTATTTTGTTTTTTATTGTATTCACAAAATGAAGGCAGACAACGAATAATAAGTGCTCTTCAATGGGAAATGGGACTCGTGATGAGAGCTAAGGAATTTCTAAGTCACCTCATTAGGCTTATACAAATCAAATTATTGTAGTTACCTTGTGATTTTATGGTCTAATATTCATAGAGAGCCACATAAAGTTTTCCAACAACCAAAAATCAAATGTTATTTTGTTTTGAGATGAAGGATCTAGGTGAGTTTCATTATTACTATGACATTATAAGGAATAGAGATATGCATAATTATAATTATCAAAGCATTGTCCTCAAACAATTTTGAATGAAGGACAAAAAGCCTATATCAATTTTTCTCCACCAAAACTGAAAATTGTCAGACAAAAAGAAGCTATAATGATGTTGATTGGGTTACAGAAATTGATGGAAGAAAGTTGATGATAGATTATGTCTTTTTGTGGGGGGGGGGGGGAATTGATGTAGAAGACAATACTTTGTTGCTTGACCAAGTCTATATGGCTCATGATTTGACTTGTTGGTCATAGAAGTGGCACATTGATTTGTTGGTCATAGAAGTGGCATATTGATAGTGGTTACTTGGATGGATGAGATGGTTTCTAGAAGAGTACTCCCCTTGGATTGTGATGAGCATAGAAAATCACTAGACCACTAGAATGAGAGAATAATAGAGCCCAAAAACCAATTAATAGCCCAAGACTTCCCAAAATAAAACCCAAACTCATTGGAGGAAGAAAATACTACCAACAGAACTGAAAGACATGCACATACAAATAAAAAACTATAAAAAATTTACCCCAGTCGATGAAAATGCCCAAAGGGGAGGACGCTTTGAGGGAAACATTATTATTTATAAGTATTACCTTCTCTGAAAGCCCAAGGAAATCTAGAAAATAGATGGAATAATTACTTGTTGTCTTTGTAAGGCATTCATGGAAACAACTAATAAATGATACCAATTGCATGCTATATCCATACAAGGGTTATTTGCAGTCATAATTATATGTTTTGTGCAACTTTAATGGCCATACTTCTCACAATATTATTCTTGCTGCCACAGTTGACCTCAGAATGTGATGAAGATTATAATGTACCATCAAGGAATATTGGGACCAAATCCTATGGTTCTGCCAACAACAACTTGGAGCCTCGCTTTTTCCCATAATAAGGTGTTTGCCTATATCAATTTGTCTCCACCAAATCCCTTTAAGTAGCTTCTAGTTTCTTTATAGAAATTAGATCTCCAGTAGTGTGGCAATACTAGAATAAATCCCATGAAAACAATCGCTTTGGTTAGCACTTGTTTTAGTGTTAAGCCATTTTTCAAAGTTTATAGGCTGATGCAATGATAATATTTAAAATCCCATACTGTGGTCCATGCCTACTTGTATCTGGTAGTTGAGGTAGGGACACATGAAATTTGTCCCTGGTTTAGTGATCTGAGTTGTTGCATGCCACCATCATGTATAGCATGCCTATCATCAAAGGGGAGAATTTGTGCTTGATGTTCCCATGAAATCCACTTGATAGATATGGTATGGATGAGTTATCGTGCATTATGAGTCCAACTATTATGGACTCAAGGACTGTACTGACATGCCAATCCCTATCGGTGTAAAATCAAAGCCCAAACCAACTAAGTCTATCAAAATCAAACTGATAACTCTATGACAACATGTTCATTTCTAGTACAGGGAATCTTCTTCTCAAAATAACAATATATTTACCTATAACAGCAATAGTTTTTAATATGCAAAAAAATAATTTAGAGCACTGATATGGTTTTATGTTAAATTAAAATTATCATAACAAGCATTGCAAAAAAAATTATAGAAACTGGGAAGCATGGTAGTGAACAAGATTGCAGAAATATTCAACAAACATTATTGATAAAATATACTCTTTAACCGTACATAAGACATGAACACTTTCGTAAGAACGTATGGTCACAAGTTCACGCCCAAGAAATCTCTCACATATTCCCATACAAGAATTCACCTAGATATCCCTACTCTAAAGCCAGTGAGATTTTTTATAACGAAAACTCTCACTTTTTCTTCACTATCTTTCTCAGCTAGACCAATTGAAAAAAATGTAAAGGAAGCCCTGGCAGCAAAGAGTCCCTGACGAGAGTTAGACAGGTGAAACTTAACAAAGCACAAAGAAAATAGACGCCACTCACAAAGGCCATTAAAAAAATAGAGGCCATTAACAAAGGCCATCAAAAAAATTCATATTGTAAGAATAAAAAGAAAATTCATTGGCCAAAGCCGACAATGCCCACACCACTGCTACCCTCACACCGGATACGCTGTTTGTGGAGGGTAACAAAGGATTTTGGGTAAGAATCATGATGGGCAGTGTCATGATGATGGCATATTCTTGATGAATGTACAAGCTTAATGTGTATATGCAAAATGTATTTTCTTTCAAATATGAACGAAAATACAAGAAAAAAATCAATTCAGAATAAATCAATTATTATTCTTTATAAAATTTAACCCATCAAAATTTCATTGTATAATGTGCATCTTCATAGTGCAATAAAAATAGCAATTAAACATAAAAATAGCAATTATTATGTATCAAGAAGTTGGAGATTCAAATCCTCTGACTTACCTACAGCTACAAAAAGGGCATAACTTACATCCCTAATTTACCTAACGACATAGCATCTAGATATTATAATGGTTTTCTCAAAAGAATTTGAGAAAAAGTCCAATAATTCATAATTGTTTGGTCTCATCCTGCACAGTCCTTAATTCCTAAATTAAGAACTTCTGAATTAACTATTTGTGATTGTTATATATATGTATATATAAACCAATATACCATCTCTTATAGTTATTTTTATGTAGACTTGCATAGGGACGATTGTAATTAATAATATATGAGGAAAAGCAAGGTTTAGAGAAAGTTCCAGAAGGCGTCGAAAAAAACCAGGAGTTTGGTTACGAAAGTGACCATTGCAAGATGGAAGCTAGGGATTCGATGGATTCCTTCTTCATTGTACACGTCATGTCTATAAGAGAACTAGACAACTGTGAATTGGAAAATAGTTAACAAAATTCAAGAAAATCCCAGAAAAATGAAGAGGGAAATCACCATGTGAATCTGAGCACCCTAATGGGTGACCATGTTATGAATTTAGGTGATCATTTCAAGAATTTGAAGAGAAATCCTCCCAAAGATCAAAATGTGGACCTGAAAAATCTAATGGGCGATCATCATATAAATCAGAACATTACTGATACTATAGGTGCAGGAGAAGGAAGCTGCAAGGATTTATATCCTTAGGAGGCATATAAAGAATATTTTGGCCATGTAGAGAAAGGAGGTCCCCTCTGTGTTAAGAAGAGCAGCACTAAACCTAACAACACATCATTTATTGTTCAGGCCAACCAGAAGCGGGAGGAAAAATTAAAATTCTTTTGAGAAAACCATTATAATCTCTAGATGTTATGCCCTTAGGTAAATCAGAGATGTCTAATTTATGCCCTATTTGTAGTTGTAGGTAAATCAAGGATACTAGATAAATCAGGGGATTTGAGTCTCCAACTTCTTGATACATAATATTTCTTTTTCGCAACTATTCTCAATTTAATTTTCTTTTTATTCTTCCCATTTTTCATATGCACTTTAAGCTTGTACATTCATCAGGAGTCTTGGATGATGTCATTCTTAACAATCAACATGTCAGTGGGTATCTAAATAATTATTGGCTCTTACCAGTGAACTTATCAGTCTCGGAGGAGAAATTTGTGAAAATATTAAATTTGGTGGCCTTGTTTCTACAAACAAAGAAGGCAACGAAGGTAAATTTTCTCATTCCTACAGCCTTGAGCTTTATATATGTATTAGTGGAGTTCAGCACAAATCTGAGACTGTGGGTTTATGCCAAGATAAACCTATTGTTCTGTGGTATAATGCATTTCATATGTGATCCACTCCCTCACTCATGGAGGCGACACGTATACTCTTTGGGAAAGTGGGTTGACAACTTAACACCCCGCAATGGCATACAGTTGAAGGTTGTAAGGGGCACTGTAACTGCAATCATCAGTGAAGGTGAAAAATTCAATAATGAAGGTAAGTCCCAATTGCCAAAAGGTGCCCTAATACAAGCTGACCAAGCACCTAGGCATCTACTATTATTCCACATGGGTACCTCCTAGGTACCTGTATTACTGCTGTGTGCCCTCCTACACTTTTCTGAATCAATGAGGAAAACCTTTGATTTGGAATTTAGCTCATTCCAACATGTATACGGGTAGCTCGGCATGGTAGCATACATGTGCCTATATGAAGAATTAAATATTCGAGAAAGGCAAGATGAAAATCAAAGTGGAGGTCCTGCCTTATCTCTATATATGTACTTAAAAATAGATATTCGGTTGGACGGTACTGATGGATACTTGATTATTTCACTTTCTTTAGATTTTATTATATGCTTTTGTAGTGATAGTATTTAGACCTTCTTCGGAAGATGTCGTTAATGAATGGATAATATATAGTATTAGGTAGATATGTAGGCTATGTAGTTATTTGTTAAGCTTAACTTCTCTAATGGTCTCACAATCCTTGGTGCATCACATATAAAAAATAAAACTTGTCTACCAAGATACATGAGTACCATCATATACTTTCTAGTTTTCTAGAAATTCTTTTCACCCACATCATTCATCAATATATTAAATTCCTCTTCATAATCTTTGTAATTTTAACCTTCTAAGAATAATCTATCTCACTTCCCAACCTTCTAAGATTAATCCTATCTCACTTCCCCCCTTAATCGAAGGCTCAACTTTATTAATCTATCTCACTTCCAAGTTCCACCCCTTAATCAAATACTTAACTTCTATTAAAATAGTCATCCCACCTATTAATGCTAAATAGTCGGCCTATTCATCATATCCTATTAATAAGGAAAACAACATCTTTGGAAAACACCCAAAATTTTGCGACGACTTCAAGTGCGGCCATCCTTTCTTCGGTATATATCATGGATATTCAAGCCAACGATTTATTGGTTCACTCATGAGAATGATGAAGAGGCCATCCCTTCTTCGGAAATATATCATGGATAGAAAGCTGAAGGCATTGGGTTCCTCGTGAGGATGATCGAAGTAACGGAGTTCCATCCACCTTATGTTACCTTACCACAATTGGGCTTGGCTTAAGTTTTAGGAGGTAAATAAATACCCCCGATATATTTGTTCTTTATTAAAATTGTAATGTACAATACCCCTCAAATCGCATCTTTTAAATCAGAAAAAGAGAGAGATCGGAGATGTATATTGAAAAGTCATTATATGGAAAACAAGAAACCAAAATCTTGATACGGAACTTCAAAAACATTATCTTACGGGCTTGTTTGCTAAAATTGATTCATGATTATTACAAACCTAAATTTCACAACAGTATCAATTCGAATACCCGGGTGTAACAAGTTGTTGACAACAATATAAAGAAGGGAGAGCTTGCACAAGTAGTCCTTTGGAAGAACATCATGGATCCTGTTAGTAAATAAATGTGGTCACTTGACCTCGATCAACATGATCAAGGGAAGGATCATGCACCTTCATGATATGAAGGTTATAGTAACCCAAAGAGAAGTATCGAAGCGAGGGTTGTTCCTATACCATTATTAAATCACATTGTGGTGTAGGGAAAGTTTGGATGGAAGAATCGTAGCAGTGTATGTGGATAAGGTGTTGAGAACAAAGATAAGAAATAACTTCACTCATATCATGCACTTGTTGGTTTTGAGTCTAGTTAAACTCTATTAAGTTTTAGTTGGTTTGTGTTGCTACCTTTTTGCTCATATATATCGATGTTAACGCCAACTTCCGGGGTAACAGAACCTTGTAAACAAGGAGACTTGCATGAGTGGGTGCCAAGTGCCGTCATTGGTATAATAGGAAAATATGTGTGGTAACACCACTTCAAACTAGCATGACTAAACAAGGTTAACGAACGTACCCTCATGATATGAAAATGATACAACTTAACCCGAAGGATCTGGAAACAAATTGTTTCACCCTGCGAGAAATGAAGGCTAGAAATCATTATTGAATACGATCGCGGGATGGAAGAATCATACCCGATGCGAGTAAATAAGGTGTTAGAATAGAGATAAAGCTATGGCTTCCAATCTTCTAAAATATTTTTCTTTCTAGGCTCACTTTCATCTCCTCGCTATCTATTGGCCCTCTCTAGTTTTAGGCTTTAGTTTCGTTTACGTTACGGCTTGTCTCTCGGGCTTGGTATCAAAACAAGGACCTACTTGGAATCATTAAATTCGGTGATGTGGAGAATTGTAAGGCATTACACTTGCCATCCTCCATGCCCAAGGGGGATTTTTAGCTCTATTGAGCATAAGGGCAATACGAACTACCAATTACTATATTTGGTGGTATTAAATGAAAATAATGCGAAGGGGCTATATGCAAGGTATGCTATGCCACTACCTACTTCACGAACCCATAATACGAGAGGACATGAGGTTTGATGAAGTTTATTCTTGCCTTCAATGCATTAAGCGATCGGAGGTAACATTGCAAGGCATGCTATGCAACGCACCTTCTACAAAACCCATAATACGAGAGGACGGAGGTTTGATGAAGTTTGTTCTTGTGTTGTTTTATTCTACTTATTTCTATTTGCATTCTTTGCTTCACTACCTACTTAACTAGACTTCCGAAAAACACGACAACTGAAATTGTGCTTCAATGCAATATTTATTCCTTTGGTAGCTTAAGATACGGAGAGTTAAGAGGAAATTTGCATGAAAATTTTACCAACCGCAAAGGATTTGTTCACCTAAATGGCTAAGAGGTTGGACTCAAATTGTCCTCCCTGCCCCGAGGGGATTGTTAGCTCTATGTGTAGTATGTTTGTTCACCTACGATAGCTAAGAGGTTTGACTCAAATTGTTTTCAACCAATTAGTGCATTTCTTCGTTATTCGAATGCTTTATTAGCCTACCTACTTGATTTAGAATCCCTTTGGTACCTAGAATATAACAAGGTAAAGGTGCATTTGGGAGTATGGAGGAATGACAAAACGTAGTTGATCGCTTCTGAGAACACACATTGAGGCCCGGATAAAGTTTATTGATGAATGGTAGAATAATTTATATAGGATAAGCTCAGAAGGGAGTCTCAAGTAATGTTGAAATCTAACCCTATCCGGAAGCTTTGCATCACACAGAGTGGGAATGCACTCTTTCCTAGCCTTTCATGGATACCAAAATTTTCTATATTGTTATATTTCCTTACTAGGGAAAGTCCATGTCAAACATGCATTCCTCCATCAATGAGGCACTTTATAATAGTGATGGAAGGAGTCCATGATATCGTTGGCTCCTTCATGCGAGAAAGATTGTTCTAGAAACACGCCAGCAAAATTGAGGAACTATCCCGAGAAGAAATAATTAATCATTTTACTCATTTTTCTTGCTATGTTCATGATCTTATTGTTAAGAGGATATATTCAATTTTATTGGAATACGATTTTTAACATTGGAAATAAATCTTACTTCGGAAATATGTGAGTGGAAAGGAGGTTTTCCTTCTTGATGTTTTAGGATTTCAAATTAAACACCAAAATAATTATATTTTTAGTTTTTGGGGTATATGTTTAATCATTTAAAACATAAGATCCAGATGCTTCTTCAAAAATACACCACGTTCGCGGGGTAGGGAGCCGTTGTGAAGGTGCATGGTACATTTGTAATGATAGAACTTAACCCCAAAGAGAAGGATGCGAAACAAATTGTTTCACCCTCTTCCGAAATGAAGGCTAGAAATCACATTATTAAATACGGTAGCGAGGATGGAAGAATTGTACCTAGTGCGAGTAAATAAGTTGTTAGAATAGAGATAAAGCTATGGCTTCAATATTATAAAATATTTGTTTCTTTTGAGGCTCACTTTCATCCTCATAACGCTATCTATTTAGAGGCCCTCACTAGTTTTAGGCTTTAGTTGGTTTACGTTCCTGGTGTCTCTTAGAGCTTGGTCTCAAAACAAGGACCTACTTGGAATCATTAAATTAAGTGTTGTAAAGTGTAGGCATTAAACTTGCCATCCTCCCTGCCCAAGGGGGATTTTTGACGCTCTATCGAGCATAAGGGCAATCTAGACACCAATTACTACATTTGGTAGTATTAAAGGCGAGAAAATAATGCGAAGGAGCCATATCTGAGGGCATGTTATGCTGCACCTTCCATGAGAACCCATAATACGAGAGGACGGGGAGGTTTGATGAAGTTTATTGTTGCGTTCAATGCATTACCTTGTTGGGTAACATTGCAAGGCATCACTCGCCACTTCCTACTTCACGAACCCATAATGCGAGGGACATGAGGTTGAAAAAAGTTTATTGTTGTGTTTAATGCATTACACTATTTCCTCTTGCGGCTGCTGCTTCACTACTTCTTGAACTAGACTTTCAAAAAACACGACAACGAAATTGTGCTTCAATGCAATATTTATGCCTTTTGGTAGCTTAAGATACGGGGATTAGAGGCCGATTCTGTGAAAAATTTACAACCACAAGGATTTTTTTTTTCACCCTCAATAGCTAAGAGGTTGGACTCATTTTCCTCCCTACCCAGGGGATTGTTTAGCTCTATGTGTAGGATTTTTGTTCACCCTCAGCCATTTAAGAGGTTGGACTCAAATTGTTTTCAGCCAATTAGTGCATTGCTTCGTTATTCGAGATACGTTATTAGCCTACCTACTTGATTTGGTACTTCTTTGGTACCTATACTATAACAAGGTAAAGGTGCATTTGGGAGTATGGGAGGAATGAAAAAATGTAGTTGATCTCTACGGAGAACACACATTAAGGCCCAGATAAAGTTGATTGATGAGTGGTAGAATAATGTATATAGGATAAGCTTCGAGAAGGGAGTCCCAAAGTAATGTTGAAATCTAACCCTATCTAGGCTTGCATCCTAGAGTGGGAATGCACTCTTTCCCAACCTTTCATGGATATCAAAATTTTATACTCATTTTTATATTGCCTTACTAGGGAAAAGTCCATGTCAAACATGCATTCCTCCATCGATGAGGCGCTTTATAATATAGTGATGGAGGAGTCCATTATACTCTTGGCTCCTTCATGCAAGATGTAGAGGTGAAATTTAGGGTGGTGGCCACAGTGTATCGAAGGGCTTAAGAGACATTTAGGCAACATGAAATCCATGGAGCGGAGTTGTAAACATTATGGACTTGAGAGCCAAATGTGTCACTCAAGGAGCTTAATAAGAATTTAGGAAATATGAAATCCATGGAGCGGATTGTAAACATTATGGACTTGAAAGGCCAAATGTAATGTCACTCCAAATAAAATGTGGGATTGGACGGCACAAAAATATATGCCCACGAGATCCAGGTAAGTTATGCATATGGACTTGAAAGGCCAAATGTGTCCTCGAGGGCTTAAGAATAATTTAGGCACCATGAAAGACTTCACTTCTATTAAAATAGTCGGCCCACCTATTAAATTATACAAGCTCTTGTGTTACATTTACAATATAAATGATGAACATAATGGCGTGGTCAATTCAACCAACTATATACTAATAATCTTCTTAACTAAATTTTTATCCCAAACTTTGCTATTTTGCATATCACATGGAAGTATCACCCCGGCCAAAAACTACACTACCAAGAAAATTTCTCCATCACTAGATATTTTCTTTGGAAAATAGATAAACCTATTTGTTAATGGTTGGTTGACCAACCTTTCGAGCGATGGATTATACACTCATTGGTTTAATACACCATAAATCTTCTTCGATTACTATCCACTCATTGCTTTATTACACCCTAAATCTTTTATCGAACACAAGGGAAAATCTAAGAACCACCGTTACTACATTTGGTGGTATTAGGCGAGAAAATAATGCAAAGGCGGTCTCTATGAAAAATTTACAACCACGATACGAAAATAGTGAAATTTTCATAGGCATATGACATGAGTATGTACAGAGCATGCAAAATTGGCTACCAAAATGAGTATATAAACACGGTAGCGTTTTAAAGACGAGAAGGAAGCAACAAAGAAGCTTAAATACCTTGATACAGGGCTTAAAAAATTATGGAATTTATCCAACATGTGAACCTATGCTTGTTGATCGGATGCTGCTTAATTATATAAACCCTAACTCCAAATTAAACATTGAAGCAAGCTGGGTGTACCCTTTTCTTTGAGAAGTTTGGCGCCAGATATTTCTCGCTCTCCATGAAATAATCACGGCTCCATAGCTCTCCATCGCAAACCCTTTAAACCAGAGTGATCCTTTGTTGTGCGACACACGGGATAAGCGCTTTGTGAACGGCGTTGTATGGGGGGGATGTCTTTGTGCGGACACGCGAGATCGTGCGATGTGGACGGCTTTGGGGAAACCGGATGAGAATGTATGCGAAGATGTGGATGGCTTCATTTTATGAGAGAAAGCTTTCGGAAAGCTTTCGGTGTCTTATACTAAGCGCGGAGAATATATGGTTAAACAAGTAGTATTTGGAGAATACAAATTAAACGACCTCTCGAACGGATAGATGCCCGATGGTGTGCCCTGTCATCCTAACTCGAGAATTTGTTAAACATTATTACAAAATACCATTGAGCGAGGTCCAAAAATTATTTTTTTTGCTCCAATTATGGTTAGCGAGGTCATCTCAACTCCAATTCTTAAACGTCATTACAAAATACTATTGAAGGTGTAACCCTAATTCCAAAAATTATTTTTTCCCCAATTTCTATTAAATTATTTGTATTATTTTTCGAAGAAAAACAAAACTGAAAAGAAATTATTAATGTTTGTGAGATGGGTTAGGTTAATTCGAAGTCGCCTCACCTTTTCTGCACATGTTCTCCACACCAATGTCGAGAATATCGCCCGGTCGGTGGGCGATCGAAAAGGCCAAGGTGCGCGGGGGCA
Source organism: Pinus albicaulis (assembly GCA_034641835.2). NCBI lineage: Eukaryota > Viridiplantae > Streptophyta > Pinopsida > Pinales > Pinaceae > Pinus > Pinus albicaulis. The sequence continues at coordinate 537,588,403 of CM076578.1, read as the reverse complement.
TAGCTTATTATCAATAATAAGGGCACTCAAGAGCTTAGGTGATAGTTGAGAGCTCATACCATATTCAAGGAGCCTACTCTCCAATTGGTTTAGGAGAAATTACTCGGAAAAGAGGAAATCAACAAATGATCGCCAAGCCCTCATGAATAATTCATGTTGACAAAGGTAATGGATTGGGTTGCGGATTCCAAACATGCTGAGGGTTGTTTCAACTATGTATTATGGTCGACATCTATTTACATTTTAAAGTTTCTCCCAAAGAAATATGTGTTTTGGCAAGGGATTTGGAAATTTCCAAAAGAATAGGAGTGTGTTTATTTATGAGATTGGGGACTCGAAGACCACTATTAATGATATGGAAAAAAAATTCATGAGGAGAACTTTATAGCCTTATTTTAGTTCAATAAGACAATTGGGAGGGTTCCTTCACAGTATAGATTCTTACCACATGTCTTGTGAGAACATAACCAAGGGATGATTTGGTGGGAGAAAGTTTTATTCAAACAAAATGAAGGGAATATTGTAGTTAATGGCGTATTATGCAACCAGCTTATTCCATTTATAGTTAATCGAAAGTTATATCGAAAAATCACCATGTATTAGACGAAAGTTTATTGGCGGGAAGACAAGCACCATGTAATCAAAGTTTATTTGATAAAGGGATTGGCGCTATTCAATTGATTGGTTCAAAGGAAAATATGTCGATTATTTATGGTTAGCACCTTCTTTGCCATATAGAGACCATTACGATATTCTTTGGAATGGATGTGATGATAATATAGATCCTCTTGTTCAAGTTGGTCAAATCCATTACATAATTACAATGTGGAAGATCGAGGAAAAAGTGGTGTACATCAATCACAACATAACATGTGCTCCCTTCTTAATTTGTATATATTAAGCGTTGCCTTGTTAGAAGTAGCTGCGTGGTTACCACACGGTATTGTGCCTTTTACATCTTTGCTTTGACACTATGAATTCTCCATAGAAGTTTGTGGCACTGAGTTGCACATTCTAGTAATTCTGCAGCATGGTACACTAGGGCCGCATGAAAATAGCCACATGTGTGGTGATATGCAAATTATGTTCTTATATGAAACTCCCTTTGATGGTCACACCAACGGATCTATACATAAACATTGGTTGTTGAAGTGAAAAAGTCATCATTGTAGATAGACTTAGGAGAAAACATTGAACATTGAGCGGTGAAAGATTTCGAGAAAGACTTATAGTTCTAAATAAAGACTTACGATTCTAAATGTTTTATTTTTTAGGGTAATTTGTCTATTTAGAAAATCCAAAACCTATTTGTAAACCCTTCAGACCAAAGTGTCTATTTGAAATGTTAAAATTACTGACCTCTTTATAGTTTTAACAAAGTTTTAGTTTAATAATCTATTTACAATATGAAAAATTACTAAAATTTATATTCAAACAAAATTTATCATTTATATATAAATTTTTTTTAGTGATAAATACATCTAAGTATATTTTGTTGATGTTTTTAGAACTAGTCATTAGCTACTAGCCAATGTAATTCAAGAATATCAACCACACTTAGAAACACATTAGAAAAATATACTTAAATGTGATTACCACTAAAAAACTTTATATACATTTTATAAATGACAAAAACAAATTCCTATACATAAATTTAAAGTGCACATTTGGAGAAGCTATTAAACAAGGTTCGTGAGGGGTTGGCAATAGTCACGTTTCATCGAATTTCAACGTTTTCCCTTCATTGTAGAGGCACTTGATACTGCGGCCTCAACATTCGAGTTTATTATCACATCGAGCACATGGAAAATTTCATGCGTACAAATTATAAACAACCATATATGTTTATATGTACAAATGAAAGAAAATATGTAGAGATATATTCTTAGCACTATTAATTATAATTGTTTTATAAATCTAAATTTATATATTAAAAAAAATTAGCAAAATTAAATATTTTGCATTAAATTTGAATTAAAAGAAAATAACATTTTACGATGGTCTAAAATAAACACAAGAATCTAATTAAAACTAGCATGAGTACATTTTATTCAATATTAATATTACTTTTCTAATAACAAAATTAATATATAATACCACAAATAAACATAATACTTGTATGCTTATAAAATTTCCCTAGGGTTTTGATGTGAGGGACATTTAGTAAAATAAAATAAATTTCCTACAGTTTTGTCATTCACTAAATGAGGAGTCAACTAACACCTCAGTTTCGCCCCCAGTCACACCATTGCATTTCCATCTAAAGACTGTCTTGTGAGCTTGGGCACAGGGGGTTCTCAGGCGGCGTGAAGGATTTAATTTCATCATTTTGATGGTTCATACGAAGTTGGAAGTCACAAATTCTTTCATATTGTTTTACAATGTAAGGGAGATCTAGAGAAGAAACACCAAGAAAGAGGTAGAGATTTTATATTATAGGAAGGTGTGGTAGAGGGGGAACTTTGAGGATCCCATTGCTCCACAACTACAGGCAGTATTGTCCATCATTGGGTCTTTCCACAATTTCGCATACTCTATCACCAACTAGTTGATTTCAAATTCCCAATTTCTTAGGAAATAACGAGTGGTTGACTACCAATTGCCACGAGATAATACCAATGACTAACAAAGGCCGAATGAAGAGCACCGGAAGAGAAATAAAGATAACAATTCCGTAAACCAAAAGGAAACTGATGTAGACCAATAACAATTTTTTGAACGACAAGTTATTGATACACTTTGCTTGCTCACATAATCACATCCTTAGCTAATTGCCTCCATAATGTTTCAAAGCTTGTGCCTGAAACAAATGATTCTTCCCTGGCATGTATACGGACCTTGATGGAAGGCTCGGTTGCAAAGAGGTGCAAGGAATCTACCTCGAACAAGTCGGACACTGGAAAATCTCTCATCCGGGCCCAGCAAGCTCAATGGAACCTATCAATCAATGAAGAGGTAGAAAGTACGGATACCTAGAAGAAACCTTTACTAATACTAATAATTTTAATTAAAAATATAATTCATTTATTTTTTATAATTTTAATTATCACTATAAAATATATAATAAAATAAATAAAAATTTGAGTGATTTAATACTTATTATAAATTTATACCTTTAAGTTATATAAATATATCATTTATCCACATCACCTCATAATTCCTCATAACCTTTTTCTTTCTGGGATGCTTAAAAAATAAAGGAAAAGAAAAACTACATATATTCGAGACGACCAATGTGCTCTTAGAGTGTTTGTGGAGCATTCCTTGGCCTCTTCTCAAAAGTTCCGATCAATCCATATTTTTATTTTAAGTTTTATAAAATGTTTCATACTTTTTTTCACCTATATTTTTATGCTCTGCATCAGGTTGGTTGGTAAATCATCCGAAAATATGTCACCGATATGGGCACACGTGAGTTCATTGATTGTTCGGAGTTTGGGAACGTCTGGTTCAACGATGTGAAGGGATGGACACCATATATCACGAAGAGGATGTGAGTCAGAGTTAAAATGGGGCCATAGGATTATTTTTTATGTTGAAGTGGCCAGTCGCATTAGAGCCCCATCTTAGCTTTGGCGGCTAATCGTCCATTTAAATCTTCCTTTTCCTTAGCTCATCAACTAGGTTAGTCCCCAATCCTGAGAGTGATTTCTTGGACCCATTATGGGACGTAGAATTCCATTCCCTCCATTCGGTGTTTTCTTTTTTTTTTCCGGGAAAGGGCTGCACACAGAGGCCATAGAAAGTGTCGTCCACATATTGTTGGTGGGTTGAAGGAAGTTAGAGGGGTAGAGGTTAAGGGGTTAGAGGTTTAGGGGTTAAATGGGTTAGGCATTTCGGACAGGCGGTTAGGGGGATTTATGGAGTTAAGGATTTTAGGGGTTAGGGTTTTGGGGGTTAAATGGGTTAGGGTTTTAGGGGGTTAAATGGGTTAGGGAGTCGAGGAAATTGAGGGTAATTGTGAGGGCAACGGTAACTAAGAAGTGCTAGATGCATGCCAAGGATTGAAAAGGCATGCTAACACATTCCAAAAAGTGTTGGGAACAGCATTTGGGTTAGGCACAACATTGATTTTACAATGACCTGGTTGGGTTCCCAAGTCGCAAAAAGTAAGGCTATCTTTGACGACATGAAGAGAAGCTAAGGAATACGAGGTGTGGCGGGGAATTCCTAGAAGTAATAACACATGCTAGGCGGTTCCAAGGCATGATAGGCATTCAAGATGTGCAGTGCCGAGTGCTGTATGAACACATCTAGGGGTGTGAGGGCAGTGTTAGGTAAACACAAGGGAGCACTAGTTTCAAATGCGTGATGAGTATCGGCCCAGTTCCGGTGTGACCGAAGGAGTGACACGTGTTCTAGCTAGAATTCAGACATGTTAGAGTGATACGGAAGCATACAAAGATGTTCCCGATGCCCCGAGGTGTCTTGATGTGTGCTAAGGAGGCGTTGGGAGTGCGGGGAAAAACATAATGGACTGCTAGGTGAAAATACATAAATGAATGAATAAGAGTATGTGACGGGGAGTGTTAGTGAGTTTTAGGTATCCTGAGGAGGGAGTAACTTGGTATGATAGGGACCCCGATAATTGTTTTCCATGGAGAATTATTTACGTTGTATCCATTGCATTAAAGCAAAAGTCAGATTAATGCTTTTTTGGCCCCATGTGTTTATAAATTGGAAAGAGACCTTAAAATTCTGCCTGTAATCTTACCACAATTGAAGAGTGCAAGCATTTGCTTAATGGCATCATGAGTGGGAGCCTTTTTTTTTTTCAAAAAAGATATTATTCATTTACATTACAATATATACAACATGTAGTTATCGTTCCATCCATGTTAGCGCACACACACGATGGTATAAGTCCTTAAGCTGGTACAAAAAAAATGATTTTATATATTCACATACGGGACGCGGTCACAAGATGTAAACAAAATCACACTTATCGAAATCCTCGACCGGGGCAATATAAATTTCTTCAAAATGTGCTTGCAACTAGGTGCGATCAGAAAATCATTTCAATTCGTTAAGCGGATCTAAGAGAATTGTAAGGAGCTTCTTCTAGGTAAAGGACATTGGTATTCTGTTGTTAGAGGTGGCCTACGGATACATTGAAGTGTTATTGATGCGGGAGCATAATTTCAACTTAATTTATTTCAAAGTTGTATTTGTCCTCGAGAAGGTCTTAGAGATTTATAGGAGGAAGTTGGTTTCCTTGTTGCCTTATAATTTTATTAATTTCTGTTCATATTTGGGATAGGAAATTTTTAGTAATTACAGGCATAATTTAAGATGTTGTTTTTGATTTTTAAGGCCTCTAGTCATTAGGAAGTTGAGTCTTATGATTAGGTCACTTGCCATTGCTTTATCCTATGTATTTTTCAAAACTCCAATACACCAAGGAAAATATGCTTGAGACATTTGGGGGAAGTGTGATTGTCCATAAAATGTGGGTCGGATTTAGGGAACTTGTAGCTCTCTTTTCCTTCAGGATTTACGTTCTTAGAGGTTGTATTTGGAGCGGTTAGTAGAAAAAAGCATAATATTTGAGAATATTAGTGTTGGAGCACGTAGTTTGGGAGAAAGGATAAAGGTTCTAGGAGTTAAGGGGTTTAAGGTTTAAGACGAGGGTTAAGGGTAAAGGGTAAAGAGGTTGGGGATTATAGGATTTAGAGGTTAAGAGGTTGAGGTATAGGGGTTTAAGGTTAGAGATTAATGACTTAGTGGTTGGGGTATTCGGGGGTTAAATATTAATATCGAGGGCTTACATGTCGGGGGGATTTAGGGGTTAAGTGCACAAAAGGGTCCTTCTCATTCTCTAATGTTAGAATTAGATCTCGGTAAACCATGCTTGAACCTCTCACTTCCCCATCATGCTACCGTTATGTCCCCTTGCCACTGGCCTGTCACAAAATATCCCCCTCCCCCAAAATTCACGTGGTGAACATTTGGAGGCGATAATTTAACAACAACACAACTAGTTAGTTTATAATGGTGTCTTGGAGCTATTAGATGTCATTTCATTGAGCGACGAGTGATAGGTGAGAGCTATGCATAGCTCAATAAAGGTGTATCAAGAGGCTATTAATACAGTGGCTATAGAATTTGACTTTTTTTATTTGTAACTTAGTGAAATGGAAAAGATGTGGAGACAATCTCCATTCTTCTTCTTTCCGCAAGATTTATGTAAATAAATGAAGAAAATTGTCTCAACCCCTTAGAGAAATTTGAGAGAAATAATTAGCATGAACAAACAAAAAATCAATGAGTTAAGTTTAGAAGGCGTCTCTACTTTGTAAAAACACACATCCATAAACATTCTTGTTAGTATGAATCCTTACTAGAGGTTGAGTAGTCTTCACATCACCGACCACATCGATTGAAGGTACAGCCTATAATAAAAATGATGCCTCCAACTAAGGTGTAGTTAATACCAATAATATCACCTTATGAATCTATTACAATATGATTTGGAAAGTACATTTCCATACATGTGTGAAAAACAATCCATTTGATTTAGCAGCAAAGGTAGTCATTTTTAAGGCCTCACAGAAACCCTTGAAGGAGAAAGAAGGGTTTGAAACCATATAATACAAGTGGTCTATGAACCCTATTTCGATGTGTTTTATACATGTGTTTGTTCACTCGGTTTGACATGTGATAGACAATATATGAAGCCTTTTTTTCCATGTATCATCTTCATTAGATATCATGTTTCTAAGAATGGAAATTAATACCGGATTAGAGTTAAAGTTCCTATTTTAGTTTGTTGTCTTTTTTGTCTTTTAGAGTACAAATATTTAAAATTATCTTGTGCTAAGGTAGTTTTGCTTTCAAATATTCAAGGAATATGTGAGCTAATATAAGAAAATATTGTAATATTTGAAATAACATGATGAACTATTGCCTAATTTATGGTGTTGGATTGATTGAGATGTTTATTTTTGGATGGATGGATGTGCATCTCTTTAGCCAATAGACAAAAACTCATTAAGCATTGTTGCAAGTATGTTATTGACATGTTGAAGTGCCATTGAGACTTAGAGGTAGAAGATTTAGACTTGTATGTTTTCACCTATCTGGGTGTGATGATACCTTGTGGAGGTAAGCAAAATTTCCATTTTTTTAACTTTTGGATATATTCTATACCCTCTTGAGAGAATGTCAACCTTTTAAATAAAACTACAAACAAATGTACATTCATGCAATAATTACTAATTGATTTGGGGGTGACTCAACAAATTGTAGCATGTTGGCTTGTTGAATTTGTTAGTAAGTTAATTAGGGCTTGATAAATTTGTAAGCTTCAGTAGGATTTATTGCAGTTGTATTTGTTTTAGAGAAGCGAGTTTGGAGTGGTGGCTGTGCTTCCTTTATTGAATTTGATTTCTTTGGTTCTTCTTCTTGTGCATGCCCACTGTGGTATATTCTTGTTAGTGGTTAAGGGGATAGGGATTGGGGGCTTAAGGGTTAGGGGCATAATGAATTAGTATTTAAGGGATTAGGGATTGGGGTTAGGGGAATAATGAGTTAGTGGTTAAGGGGTTATGGATTGGGGGGTTAGGGGTTAGGGGATTTAGGCGCATTTAGGGGTTAGAGGAATAATGAGTTATTGGTTAAGGGATTAGGGATTGGGGGCTTAGGTGTTAGGGGATTTTGGTGCAATTAGGGGTTAGGTGAATAATGAGCTAATGGTTAAGGGATTAGGGATTAGGGGCTTAGGGCTTAATTAGTGAATTTAGCAGTTAAGGATTTTAGGAGTTAGGGTTGAGGGGTTAATGGGTTAATGGTTAAGCGTTAACGGTTTAGGGGTTTAGAGGTTAAGGGATTAGGGGTTTAGGTGTTAGTGGTTTAGGGGTTTAAGGGTTTATAGGTTTAGGGTTTAGGAGTTAAATGGGTTAGGGTTTTAGGGGTTTAGGGGGTTAAATAGGTTAGGGGTTGGGAATTAGGGCTTAAGGGCTTAGGGGTTAAGGGTTAGACGTTTAGGGTTTACGAGGTTAAATGGGTTTAGGGGTTTAGAGGTTTATGGGGTTAGGGGATTTAGCAGTTAAGGATTTTAGGGGTTAGGGGTTAAGGTGTTAATGGGTTAGAGGTTAAGGGGTTAGAGGTTTAGGGGGTTAAATGGGTTAGGGGTTAAGAGGTTTAGGGGGTTAGGGGATTTAGCAGTTAAGTATTTTAGGGGTTAGGGTTTGGGGGTTAAATGGGTTAGGGTTTTAGGGGTTTAGGGGGTTAAATGGGTTAGGGGTCAGGAATTAGGGTTTAGGGGGTTAAATGGGTTAGGGGTCAGGAATTAGGGTTTAAGGGGTTAGGGGTTAGGGGTTAGGGGTTTAGGGGGTTAAATGGGTTAAGGGTTTAGCGTTTAGGGGGTTAAATGGGTGAGGGGTTATAGTCATTTCTTAGGTGAACAAAGCACAATCTAGTTGTAGCAACCGTAACTTGGTCAAGTTGTTATATTCAAGGCAAGACTTGGTTGGGTTCCCAAGTTCCAAAAAAGTAAGGGTAATTGTGAGGGCATGATAACTAAGGAGTGTCAATGCATGCCAAGGAATGAAAAGGCATGCTAACACATGCAAAAAAGTGTCAATGGATGTTGAGGACTGTTAGGGAGTGCCAGGAAATTGCAAGGGAGAACTAGGTCAAAATGCATGGAAATGAACGAATAAGAGTGTGTGCCAAGTAGTGTAAACGAATTCCAAGTGTCTCAAGGATAAAGTGTGTTAGGGGAAGGTCAGAATAAGACTTGTAGGAGGTAAGCCTATGGTTACATAAAGGGTTGGACAAATTAGTTTCAGACAAAGGGAAACTTTGGGCTGGGCACAACATTGATTTTCCAATGACTTGGTTGGGTTCCCAAGTCACAAAAAAAGCAAGGTTATCTATGACGACATGAAAGCTAATGAATACCAAGGTGTATCAGGGAATTCCTAGAAGTACTAAGACATGTTAGGCAGTTCCAAGGCATGATATGCATGCTAAGATGTGGCAGGTGCTAGGGTGTGGCATGAACACATGCTAGGGAGTGTGAGGGCCAAGTGTCAGGGAAACACAAGGGGCACTAGTTTAAAATGCATGGAAATTAAGTATAAGCCAGCTCCAGGTGTGTTAAGAAGGGAGTGACACGATATTCTAGGAAGTACCAAGGCATGTTAGAGTGCTAGGGAAGCATACAAAGTTGTTCCAAGTGCCTAGGTGTGCCAATGTGTGCTAAGGAGTGTTAGGGAGTGCCAGGAAAACATAACAAAGGTGCACTAGGTCAAAATTCATAAATGAATGAATAAGAGTGTGTGACAAGGAGTGTTAGCGAGTTCTAGGTGTCTCGAGGAGGGAGTGACACTGTATGATAGGCAATACTAAGTCATGTTATAGTGTCAGGGCGACATGCATCCAAGATTTTATATATTCACATATGGGACAGTCACAAGATGTCAACAAAATCACATACTTATCGAAATCCTCAACCAGCAATATGCTACATTGCTTCTTAATGTGCTTGCAACTAGGTAGGCATCAAAGACAATCATTGCAATGGGTTAAGGGGATCTAACAGAGAATTATGTAAGGAGTTCCTTCTAGCTGGTAAAGGACATTGGTATTACTATTGTTAAAGGGGGTGGGCTACAAGGATACATTGGTAGCTATTGTTGCAAGAGCATAATTTCAACAATTTATTTCAAAATTTATATTTTTCCTCCATAAGGTCTTAGAGATTTTTGGAAGAGGAAGTTGGTTTCCTTGTTGCCCTATAATTTTGTAGAATTTCTAATTTCATATTTGGGATAGGAAATTTTATTAATTTTAGGCATTATAAGTTAAGATGTTTTTTTATTTGTAAGGCCTCCTAGTCATTAGGAAAGTTGAGTCTTATGATTAGGATTACTTGTGGCATCCTATGTATTTTTCAAACTCCAATACACCAAGGCAAATATGTGGAGGAAATTTGGGGGAAATATGATTGTCCATGAAATGTAGATTGGATTTGGGGAACTTGTAGCTCTTTTCCTTGGACCCTACTAGTTCTTAGAGGTTGTATATATTTGGAGCGGTTAGTAGGAAAAAACATAATATGCCCAAGAATATTAGTGTTGAAGTAGCTATGGTTAAAACACGAGATTCAAAGTTCAAATCCCCTTGAGTTGCCAACCAAAAAATAATATTTTTTTATCTATTTATTTATTAAATTTTTAGAATGTGGTTTAATGAAAAAAGAAAAATATAATATAAAAGAAATAAATTATATGACATGATTAAATTTCATGTGGTTTGAATGTCGATTTTCAAAAATAAAAAATATAATTTTATCCACTATCCACTCATGGATATTTCAATGCAAACTTCTCAATGCTAATGATTTTGTCTTAATTGCTAACTATCCTAAATGGGTTTCATCTTAATTGTCATTGTCTTAAGTCGCCATTGTCTTAAATATAAAGTTTTGTCTTAAATATTTTTGTCTCAAAGTGCTTTTGTCTTAAAATATTTTTGTCTCAAATTGTTTTTGTCTTAAAATATATTTGTCTCAAACTGCTTTTGTCTTAAATATAAAGTTTTGTCTTAAAATATTTTTGTCTCAAACTCGTTTTGTCTTAAATATAAAATTTTGTCTTAAAATACTTTTGTCTTAAATATTTTTGTCTCAAATTGTTTTTGTCTTAAATATAAAGTTTTGTCTCAAATTATTTTTGTCTCACACTATTTTTGTCTTAAATTTTATATTTAAGACAATTCAATTGATATTAAATTTTAATATAAAATAACTAAAATAAAAAGTAACTTTTTAAGACAAAAGATTTCTTTTGTCTTAAACAAATGTCTTAAAATGCCCTTGGTGTGGTAGTGACAGAAGAGTGAGTTTTTACAGGAGCATTGAGTTTTTTTTGAAAAGTGAAGGAGATTGTACAAGCCTATGAGTTTATTATTGAAAGGTCAAATGTTTTAAAAATAATATATATATATATATATATATATATATATATATATATATATATATATATATATATATATATATATATTAATTAGTTTATTTTAATTTAATTTAAAATATATTTTTAAATATATAAATAATTTTGGTGTTTTGAAAATTTATTATATATTTAAATTTTGTTAAATTATTATCATGTAATTTTAAGGTTTATTTAATTATTAAGTTTATGAATGTATATTTATTCTATTTTTTTAGTTTTGAACATATAATCTTTTAAGAGGCAATACATATTCTTAACTATTACACCCACTCAAATTGTATTTTTAAATAAATAAATTTAAATTTTTACTTAAAAATTATTACTAATTTAAAAAAAAAATTACTTATCAAATATTAGATTTTAATAAATAGCAACCAATAACCCATTATATTACCTTTTAAATTATGTATTTGTCATAATCTAAAAATTGGCATATACTGCTACCCCACATTAATGGTCAATAGTTTAGGATATAAGCCTCCTTGTATAAATAATGACGTCTAGTGTAAACTGGAAAAGTTTTTGGCACAAATTTCCTGAAATCTAAATTACGGAAGCCTAAGGATTTTGGGTGTTCCTTATTTGTATAAATAATGACGTCTAGTGTAAACTGGCAAAGTTTTTGTCCCAAAATTTTCTGAAATCTAAATTACGGAAGCCTAAGGATTTTGGGTGTTCCTCATTTTTGGTATAGAAACTATTTCTTTTTCGTATTGAATCCATTTCTAGGGTAAAAAAGGAAAAAGAAAAAAAAGTAATTCAAACTCACACCAGCTATCAAATTTCTTGGCCAAATTCAAGTGAAAAATTCTCCAACAAGGACTTCAAGTAAATTCAATCCTCCAATAACTTTACGTGCAGGGAAGTGGAATTGAAATAAATATGTATCGTTCGGTGTGGATAAGCTTGGAATGGTAATAAATATGTATCTTTCCGCGTGGATAAGGAAGGAAATACAATTGATGTGAATGAGCGATCAAGAACAGAAAGGCCTTGAAGTTGGTATAAGTCATTTAATATATCACACGTTAAAAGTGTGGGATTCCTATCGGCCACGACGGTATATATCTATACACACGTGACTTAAACGAAGTTTCAGGCATGCACGCACCTTTACCTTTACACATTACAAAATTAGCTACGGCTTCTTGTTTGATACATTGATATATCGATGCAGGGAAGAAATCTGGTTTTCATATATATCGGTTGAATTCTTCTCTTCTTTGTAGATCAACCTAACTCATGTCTACTGAAACCCTTCCATCGTCACACGTCTGCCTCATCGGGTAGACGCTACGTCCGTATATTGAATATGACTTCTGCCCGCGATGAACGAAGGCCACCACCTAACAGTCCATGGATACCATGGAAACATCAACCAACATATCATTTCGATGTCTGTAACGAATGCAGCCTTTCGCAATCTCAGCAATTATTTGGAACTCTGCCCTTACGTGACTGATCCCAACATCTATTACCGCACTCAACATTTAATACTGCACTGCCAGCCGTAACCCTTTGAACTTGTCATGCAAATGCCATTGAAGTCGTAAACCGTTTAACAAGGAAACTGTGGACTTTTCTTGTATGGTTAATGAGACCACATCAAACTAGGTACTAGGTAGGTGTCCAAGATTACATCGAATGGCCTCAGCATCCCGCGTACGAAACAGTATAAAAGGGATCTTGGCTTCTTCCTTTTAGCAATATCATCGTTTCTTTCTGTTGCCTCTCTTTCATCGGCAGAAACCATCATTACATTTACATTAACATCCCCCCTTGACATTATTCCAGTTAGGGTACTTGCAACAATATTCAATTCATCCATCGACCATGGATAAACTTGCAGAGGTCTTTCACTTTGGCCCCCATTCCAAGTCTACGTCTGGACAGCAAAAGAAAATTAAAGGGTCTGTGGTGCTACAAAAGAAAAATGTTTTAGATTTTAGTGATTTCAGTGCAGACATACTAGACGATCTTAGCGAGCTGATTGGGAAGGGAGTTTCATTCCAGCTCATCAGCACATCTCAAATCGATTCCAGTGGGTGCTGCTTTCCCTTCATATACATTCAATCCTCAAGCTGCTTTTTCCATTTTGTTTCCCAATTTTTTTTGTTAATTTCTCAGGTTTTCCAAATTTTCTATAATTTGATTTGTAAGCTGTTCGACAATTCATCTGCAGGCAGTGGAAGTGGAAAGTTTGGCGAGAAAGCACTTCTGCAAAATTGGATTTCTACCCCTGAAAGACTCGTTACAGGCCAGACTACGTATAGTATCGAGTTTGATTGGGACTCCGACTTCGGACCCCCTGGAGCAGTCTTTATCACCAATTCGCATCACGATGAGTTCTTCCTCAATTCACTCACGCTTGAAGTTCCCCATCATGGAAACGTTCATTTCGACTGCAACTCATGGGTGTATCCCGCCTCTACAAACAATAGAGGCCGTGCCTTTTTCTCTAATCGGGTATGTAGTGTTCTGTGTTTCGACTGAAGTCAGGGGAGGGGTGTATCCCGCCTCTACAAAAAATAGAGGGCGTATCTTTTTCTCTAATAGGGTATGTAGTGTTCTGTGTAATTCTTGATTGATTGTTAGAGTGGTTTAGGTAAATTTGATCGAATGAAGGTATTAGCAGTTTCTGAGATCCCGGTGTATAAGAATTTATGGTTTTGTCAAATAGTATTTATGTTGAGATCCAAGTGTATGTCTAGATCCAGGTGTATAAAAACTTATAGCTTTGCCTGGAATGTAGTCTATTCAAAAACCCTACACAAAATTAACATAAAATCTTTTTACGAAATTATGTGCTACTAACTGTGTTTTACTGTGATCTGCAGAGCTATCTCCCTGCGAATTGTCCTCCCGCGCTCATAAAACTGAGGAATGAGGAACTGATAAGTCTGAGAGGCGAATACAATGGAATGGCAGAGATTGAGAGGAAGGAGTGTGACAGGGTGTATGACTACGATTTCTACAATGATCTCGGAGACCCAGACAAGAGTGTGGAGCTCAGCCGACCAGTGCTGGGAGGGTCTCAAGAGTTTCCATACCCGCGGAGGGGCAGAACGGGCCGCCCTCCTACAAAAACAGGTTAGTTCATTTGTAGTGCCGATCTATAAAACAAGACAATCCCTATTTTCCCACTCAAATATTGCTTAATTGTGTGACATTCGTTGATTTTGTGGCATTACAGACCCCGCTACCGAAAGCAGATTGCCATTAGACAAGAGCCTTGACATCTACGTTCCCAGAGATGAACGTTTTGGGCATCTGAAAATGTCTGATTTCTTGGCGTATGCCCTCAAGTCAATCGTCCAATTCCTGATACCAGAGCTCCAATCTCTCTTCGATCCAACCCCCAACGAATTCGATTCCTTTGAAGACATTATGAAGCTCTACTCCGACGGGATAAAGCTACCCGACAACCCAATTCTGGACGCTATCACGAGTCTCATCCCCCTTGAGCTCATCAAGGAGTTCCTCACAACAGATCACGGCGAAAAGTTGCTCAAGTATCCGCTTCCTCAAGTTATTGCCAGTGAGTACTTTTCTTCTGAACTGAACCTTTCATGTTCTTATTCTGCATTAGATTTTTACAAGACACTAATTGAAATTGATATAAATGGAATGAATGGACACAGCCGACGAATTTGCCTGGAGGACAGACGAAGAGTTTGCGCGCCAGATGCTGGCTGGTGTCGACCCGGTTGTTATACAGAGACTTCAAGTAATTAGCAAACAGCTGCCCCCTCCCTGCCATTATCAATATACAGAACCTCGTTTGATATTTTAGTTATGCTTACTTCACATTGTTTTCATGTTATGAATGTTTGAATTGACAGAGTTTTCCTCCGAGAAGTAAACTGGACCCAGAGATATATGGCTGTCAGATCAGTTCCATTAACGCTTCACATATACAAAAGAATCTCGATGGGCTAACAGTAGAGCAGGTATCATCCAACCGTATACTTGTTTCTTAATCTGATTATGGTTATGTATTTCCGTAAATGAAATTCATTGCATCCAGAATGGTAACAAATATTTACAGCACCCTGCAATGAAGATGCCATATTTCAATGGAGTAACTATTTACGATTTTAAAAAATATAATATTTATATCAAATGATACTCTGATAAGCGAGTCAAACATCCATATACATTAAAAATATTAATACCTTAAACAGATTCCTACCTACTTCACTTATTTTAGTAGGACAAACAAAACATTTTATATATCATCAATTATGTATTTAGATTAATTATACTAATTTTACAAATATATATAATATTATGAAAAATCGATAAGAAACAATTTAAGTGATTCACTAAATAAATTTTTGACATTTTTAAACTATTTTTTTTTTTTTTTTACTATGGTTTTAAAATGACTAAAGTAACAATTTACAATGAACTTATCATGATTTTAAATAGACTACATAATATGAAAATATTATGGACAAAATCATAGGTTACCAAAATTGATAAACTTCAGTTAAATTGACTCTATGAATGAGTCAAATTTACTCAAAAAACCCTAAAAATATCCATTTTAAACTTAATTTATAAAATTAATTTAGTTTTATGTTCTTTGGAATTATGCATAAATGCTTCACATAAAAAGTTTATACCAATATTCCTCATGAATGCCCCCTAGAAAGCTATCCTTACTACTTCTACCCAAAATTGTTTTTCCAATCTCAAATTTGTGATCATTTTCACCATATCCACCATCTTCTCATGCTCTATCATCTTCTATCCTAAGGATGGAACAATACTCTCCACCATTATTTATCCTTGAACAATTTAGCAATATGAAGAAAGCAATATGTTAGTCTCGAGACTATCCACCATTATTTGTCCTCAAAAAATTCAAAATCAAAATCTAAAATAAAATAAAATAAAATATGTACACCTCCATAAACCATTATTTGTCCTAGAACAAATCAAAATCTAAAAGAAAATAAAATATATACATCTCTTTAGAATTTAGTAGTTAACTTTCTTCAACTATATTTTTTTATATCATGATTTTCAAATAAAAAAACATAAATCAATATCCCATAACCACCGTATAAATTAACTTTATGATTAAATACAATATACTCTAATAAATAAATAAATTATAACAAAAATTAAATTATGAATAAATAACAATAAATAAAAATGATGTAAGTCAAACTTCAATTAAAAAATGTGTAAGTCATAACCACCATGAATAAATCAACTTTATGACTAAATAAATTTTACTCTAACTAAAATTAGATTATGAATAAATACATGTCAAACATCAATTAAAAAATATTTCTCTTATCGTGCGAAAGATATAACAATTATGTTAGTCAAACTTCAGTTAAAAAATAAAAAATATATCTCTCTTATCGATGGAAATTCTTATATTCCACGTTTGTGATCCCTTTTGTATTTATTAATTATATGATAGGGCTCTTATCCTTGTATTTATAAATTGATATGATGAGTCTCTTATCTATGGGCAGATGTATGTTAATATTCAAGATTTTGTGTCCATTTCAAAGAAATGTGTTTAAAAATTAATATGATATCTCTCTTCTCTTATCTGGATCGCTTTCAATGATATGTATTTATAAATTTCAATGATATATGTATTTCAATGATATAAATTTCAATGATATATGTATGTTCAGAGTCTGGAGCACAACAGGCTGTTCATTCTGGACCACCATGATGTCTTCATGCCTTATGTGAACCGAATAAACGCTCTGCCTACCACCAAGATATATGCCTCTCGCACAATTCTCTTCCTTAACAACGATGGCACATTAAGACCAGTCGCAATCGAGCTCAGCCTACCTCCTACAGATCAACGCCGCGAAAGTGTTCAGCAGGTGTTCACTCCTGCAGAGGAAGACGTACAAGGAGCTCTATGGCAGCTCGCCAAATGCTACGTAGCCGTTAATGATTCTGGTTACCATCAGCTTATCAGTCACTGGTAAAACCTAATTAGCCACCACTAGCTAAGGGAATATACATGCAGAATATGTTTAGTATTTACATGAATATATATGGTGCAAACTGAGTCACATGGTGGTATTTTTTCAGGCTTAAAACTCACGCAGTCATTGAGCCTTTTGTCATCGCTACCAACAGACAGCTGAGTGTGATGCATCCCGTGTATAAGCTACTGAGCCCCCATTTCCGGGACACCATGAACATCAACGCTCTGGCTCGCGAAATTGTTATAAATGGTGGAGGCATTCTTGAAGCAACAGTATTTCCTGGAAAGTATAGCATGGAGATGTCTGCGGTAGCGTACAAGGACTGGAGGTTTGACGAACAAGGGTTGCCTGCAGATCTCCTTAAGAGGTAATGATCATAATATCAAAATCTAATCTCAATATCATATATCTACTGTCATCCATTTGAATTTTGATAAATATATCTCATATTTTATGGCTACGACATGACAGGGGTATGGTAGTGGTGGACTCATCAATGCCATACGGGCTGAAGCTGATGATCGAAGACTACCCTTACGCTGTCGATGGATTGGAGATATGGTTCGCGATAGTATCTTGGGTTAAGGAGTACCTTTCCTTGTACTACCAGAATGATGATGCAGTGAAATCTGATGCAGAGCTTCAAGCATGGTGGACCGAAATCAGAAATGTTGGTCACGGAGACAAGAAGAATGAGACATGGTGGTACAGCATGGAGACCGTGGAAGAAGTTGAAAAAGCAATAACAACAACAATATGGGTAGCCTCGGCTCTTCATGCTGCGCTTAATTACGGGCAATACCCTTACGCCGGATACATGCCTGATCGGCCCACCGTGAGCAGAAGGTTAATCCCTGAAAAAGGGTCCTATGAGTTCTCAGAGTTGGTGGAGAATCCAGACTTGGCTATCCTTAGAACCTTAAGTAACCAATTTCAAACCACCCTTGGTATAGCGCTGATAGAAATCCTGTCGAGGCATTCAACAGACGAGGTATATTTGGGGCAGAGAGCCACGAGTGAATGGAGTGATGATAAACGTGTGATAGAGGCTTTTGAACGTTTCGGAACAAAGTTGAAAGAGATAGAGAAGAATATAACAGAGAGAAACCAGAATGCAGAAATATTGAAGAACAGGTCTGGTCCGGCCAAGGTTCCCTATAATTTACTTTATCCAAACACCTCTGATCTGACTCACAAAGGAGGACTTGCTGGCAAGGGAATTCCCAACAGCACTGCTATTTAATTCACTCTATGAGCCGTCATATATTTAAAAAATGGGTCATTACAATATGATTTGTAATTCATAATGTCATATGTAAGTTAAATAACTGTAGGTGCGTTGAAATCCATCAATTAATAAATAAGGATATTAGTAAATTCATGACTATAGATATGGATGAATAAGAGATATTAGTAGTCCATGACTGTTTATATGCTTGTTAGCAATCCATGATTATATGTCAAACTCGCTTTCCCCAAGGCTGAGATCCTGACAAACTGTTCTTTAAGTCTTATACCACAGGCAAAGAATGGCACTTCATGCTATACACCATTACTCTGTTATTGAAATTGCAACCTTGCGCCTACTTCTTGATGCGTAAAATTCTCACATCTTGCATCTATTTTTTGATACATCATATGTTGCCCCTGTTCCTTGTTGTTGCTTGCAAGAAAGTGGAGTGTCTCCAATCTCTTCCATTGATTAAGTTTTGTGTAGCCCAACACAGGTTGGCTTAAATTGGCTTAGCGGGATTACAATTTTTCGCCTCTTATTACAATTATATAAAATATGATGGTATATGATGGTTGTAATACCATGGCTGTTTTATTTCCGTATCATAAATTAGATGTTTTATAGCTATCTAAATTTTTTTAATCTTGAAAAAAAAATGATAATCAAATCACAATCATATGGTTTAAATGATTTTTCTCAAAAATAATTTCGGCTCACCTGATTTAATAATGGATTTTTGTACTCTCTTATGATTATATATATATAATTGTAATATATTTATTTGGCTAATTAAAGGTTGAGGTATTGAAAGCATGTAAATAATGAAGAATATTACATCATTTATAGAACAATGTGGCATACTATTAATCATTTTATATCAGTAAATGAAGTACATAGAAATGTCAATCTAGGATAATAAAGATAAAATTTAAAAATATTTGAAATTGAATAAGGTATTAAGAAAAATATTTTTTTATTAAGAAAATGGAGAAAATAATATTAGACTCTAAATTTGGTGAAGATATGGAGAAAAGTATTTGGTTAAGGAAATGGAGAAATTAATATTGGCTTCTAAAGTTGCTGAAGATATGGAGAAAAGAATTTGGTTAAGGAAATGGAGAAATTAACATTTCCTTCTAAAGTTAGCATGGAAAGTAAAGATATGGAGAGAGGATTTTTGTTAAGAAGATGGAAATGAAAGTATGAAGTGTTTTAATAAAAAAAATTGAGAAATTTCTGCCTCAATGAAAGCATGCCACAAGTGTTTTGTTTTGAATGTTTTCTTTTGGAAGATGATATTGATATTGATCTTTAAAATTGGTGAAAGTATTTAGCGAAATGGTTAGTTTGGAAAATGAAGGAGCCACTAATTTTTTTTGTAAACTGGTGCAAAGGATTTTCATTAGTAAAAAAGAGAGTACATTGAGATCACATGTCTAGCTTTTTGTAAAAGATAACAACATGGGAGTGGAGGTCTCCTCAAAACTACAACATACATCCACACAGTGCCCACCAACAACACGTTGAAGCATAAAATATAAGAGACTTGAATTATGCATAGGTAAGATACATAAGTTTATGCCTTCCAAGACCAAGAGGTAGAATTACATCCAATAGAAACTAATTTTACAAAGTAAAAAATTACAAGAAAAGATGTTTGTAGGAGCCATAATCTTCCAACGCCATAATATTTTGTGCCAAGATGTAGTCGAGGGCCATGATGTCAAAGTCTTAAACATAAGCATAAGAGTTTTCCATGAACCCACCTGCCAATCATTACTTCAATCATTGAAAACCAAATAGAGACTCATTGAATATAGCAAAAAGTTGAGAATCAAGGGAACAAAGAAAGAGTTGTAGATGCAATATGATATCAAGCTTTGTGAATGTAAAGAGGATTGTATAATAAATTGCATCATGCCTAGGGACATTAACTAATATACTCGAAGGTGCACCACATCACCCAATTTTTGAGGCCAAGCCATTAAGGGAGACACAGAGAAATAACCAAGTGCATTTCCAACAAAATATGATCACCAACCTATCAATTTTTATATCTCCACAGTAAGAAACATTAAAAATGTAAGTATCCTAAAACCCAGTGGATACAAGAAAAATCAAAATTTCAAAGGAAAATAACAACTTTAATTAGATGAAATAATTGTAAAGTACATGTAGGTTTTAACCTTGAACATAAGTTATCTACACACGAATCTTATAACAGAAAATAAACAATAGCGAGAGCATAAAACATAAAACAGATAAACACAGAGATTTTCCCCTGGATCCCAAATCGGGATGACCAGTTTGATATTTCATTATAATCCTTTTAGTGTTACAACACACATATATATACATGCTAAAGCATACATAAACCCTAATCCATTAACCCTGGATTAGAACATAACCGTAGTTCCCTTGACCGGATCTAAAAAAAATACCAGGGGCCGAAAACCATCATACCCCAAAACCATGTGCAAAACCATGCACAAAACCATGGGCGCGGACCGCCCATCGGAAATTAAGGACCAACAATTTTCGCCGGGGCGCTGCCCCAGACCCCGATAGGGGGGACTACTGCCCCCCCCTGTGACCCGCAAAGGGGGGGCTATCGCCCCCCCTCTTACTCCCTCGCGCGTGATTAGTCGTAGAAAGAATATAACACATACCCAACATTCTCCCACTTCTTGTTTTCTTTCCACATGGGGCCACAGGAGAGCTTAGTCATTGGCCCAATTCTTCAACACCCATTGTTTCTCTACACCAAGAGAACTTCTGAGTGCTCACAGACTTCGTCAATGCATTTGCAACATTCTTCAAAGTTTCCACCTTTACCAGCAACACCCTTTTAGCCTCAACCATATCTCTAACAAAGTGATATTGAACATCAATGTGCTTTGTCTTTGAATGATAAGAAGGGTTTTTAGCCAAGAAAATTGCACTTTGGCTATCACAGTCTATCCTTATAGCTTGCTGTACCAACCCCATACTTGAACACAATCTCTGCAACCAAACTGCTTCCTTGCTTGCATGAGTGGCTGCTATGTATTCTACCTCTATAGTTGAAAGAGCCACTACAGACTGTCTTTTACTCATCCAACTGACTGCGCCTCCAAATAGGCTAAACACATACCCACTTGTAGATCTTCTTTGGTCCAGATCTCTAGCCCAGTCTGCATCAACAAAACCACGAATGTCCAAAATTCTTTCCAATCCTGGTCTTCCCTGGTAGCACAAGCCATAATCACTAGTGCCACGTAAATATCTGAAAACCCACTTCACTACTATCCAATGCTCCTTCCTTGGGTTTGACATAAACCTACTCAATACTCCCACTGCATGTGCAATGTCTGGTCTAGTACAGACCATTGCATACATCAGGCTACCCACTGCACTTGCATATGGAACACGGGACATATACTCCTCTTCTTCTTGTGTCTTGGGACACTGTTCAGCAGACAACTTTACACCTATAGGAATAGGAACATTCACCGGTTTACTATCCTGCATATTGAACCTCTGCAATATAGTCTCGACATACTTCCTATGGTTTAACCAGAGCTTCCTCTTTGCCCGATCTCTCTTAATTTCCATGCCCAAAATATAATTTGTAGCACCCAGATCCTTCATGTCGAATTTGGAGAACAGTTGGGTCTTCAAATCTTGGATAATTTCTTTGTCATTTCCAATCAACAAGATATCATCCACATACAAGACCAAATAAATAACACGGTCACCAATTAATTTAAAATAAACACAGTGCTCCTCCTTGCTTCTGGTGAAGCCAAGTCCCCGTATATAGGTATCAAATTTCTAATACCAAATCCTTGGTGACTGTTTTAACCCATATAGAGACTTCTTCAACCTGCATACCAGTTCTTTCTTACCCTTCACCATAAAGACTTCAGGTTGCTTCATGTAGATCTCCTCTTCTAGATCCCCGTGAAGAAATGTTGTCTTCACATCCATCTGTTCTAACTAAAAATCGAACGCAGCAACAATAGATAAAAGTAATCTAATAGAAGTAACTTTGGCAACAAGAGAAAAAATATCACCAAAATCAATTCCCGGCACCTGGGAATAACCTTTTGTTACCAACCAAGCTTTGTATTTCTCCACCTTGCCTTCTACATTCATATTCTTCTTAAACACCCATTTGTTCGCGATGGGCTTCCTTCCAGCCGGTAACTCCACCAGATCCCATGCCTCACTTTTATGCAAGGATGCCATTTCATCAACCATGGCCTCCTTCCAAAGTTTTCCATCCTCTGAATCTACTGCCTCCCTGACAGTTCTGGGATCATCATCAGTTATAGTTAAAGAAAAATTTGAACAGAAAGCAGATGGACTATACCTTTCTGGTTGTCTTCTTTCTCGAGCTGATCTTCTAAGAGCTGGAGTTTGTGGCTCTTCCTCTTCTGAATATTCTTCTGCTGTAGAGTCTGATTCATACTCCTTTAACTCAAACTCTATCTTCTCAGGTTCCTTTGGTATGACTTCATGTTTAACAACATCTTTCACCTCTCTAAACACGACATCTCGGCTGTACACAACCTTTCTTTTTTCCGGGTTCCAAAGCTTGTAACCTTTTAAACCATCCTTATACCCAATAAAGATGCACCTTTCATATTTATTATCCAACTTGGTCCTTTTTTGCTTTGGAACATGTACATATGCATCACATCCAAATACCCGTAGATGTGAAAGAGAGGGTTTCTTACCAGTCCATACCTCATGTGGAGTCTTATCCTCCAACAATGATGAAGGTGATCTGTTAACCAGATGGCATGCAGTCTCCACTGCCTCTGCCCAGAATTCTTGTCCTAACCCGATACCACTGAGCATGCTTCTTGCCTTTTCCATCAGTGTTCTATTCATTCTTTCTGCAACTCCATTTTGCTGAGGTGTGTATGGAGTAGTCTTCTACCGTGCTATACCACACTTCTTACAGAACTCTTCAAATTCCTTCTTGCAGAACTCCCCACCATTATCTGTCCTCAGCGCCTTTATCTTCTTCTCTGTCTGGTTTTCCACCAGAGCCTTAAATTCTTTAAATCTGTCAAAAGCTTCAGATTTCTTCCTCAAGAAATATATCCATGTATTCCTTGAGAAGTCATCTATAAATGAAACATAGTACACAGACTTT
Organism: Pinus albicaulis; assembly: GCA_034641835.2. NCBI lineage: Eukaryota > Viridiplantae > Streptophyta > Pinopsida > Pinales > Pinaceae > Pinus > Pinus albicaulis. The sequence continues at coordinate 537,565,087 of CM076578.1, read as the reverse complement.
CCCAGTGATGGAACTGACACAGGTCCAAACACATCACTGTGCACAAGTTCTAATATCTTGTTCGCCCTCTTAGCACCAGAAGGAAAACTCACCCGATTCTGCCTCCCATATACACAATGTTTACAAAAATCGAAATACAGAGATCAATTAGACATACCTTCTACCATACCATTTCTATGCAGTATCTGAAGGCCCTTCTCTCCAATATGTCCAAGCCTTTGATGCCATAGCATGGTCTTTTCTCCAGAGACAGCTAGGCTTTCCGCTCCACTTTCAGGAACCACAAAACTGTTATACCCATCAATAATAGTTTTACCTTGTAGCTTGTACAGAGTTCCAGTCTGAACTCCCCGCATTAATACCAGTGCTCCCCGAACCATCTTGCAAGCATCTTTCGCGAACACTGTTTTTACACCTGCATCATCCATCTTGCTTACAAAAATCAGATTTCCGGCCAATGCAAGAATATGCAGAACACCAGGAAGTGTTCTAATCCTTCCACCTTGTATCTTCAGCTTGACCTTTCCACATCCGATGATTCTGGCCTTCCTATCATCCCCTAGGAAGACATCACCACCATCATATTTCTCATACTTGTAGAACCACTCCCGATGGGGAGTGAAGTGAAAGGATGCACCTGAGTCAATCAACCATGAATCATGATCTACATGTGTATTTGAAGAAGAAGCCAAATACACATCCCCACCTTCATCCGAGGTGGTTTTTTCCTCTGTAGAAGGAGCATCATCAGATCCCTTTCCTTTCTCAAGAGCTTTAGATCTGCACTCCCTTTTGTAGTGCCATTCTTTTCCGCATTTCCAACATACCTTTACAAACTTTCCAGGAGATTTAGATCTCCCTCTAGATTTGGATCTCCCACTCGAAACCTTATTATTGTTTCTGTTTTGGGACCTTCCTCATACAGATAAGGCATCTCCATTCTGTCCCTCCATATTTCTCCGTCTCATTTCCTCCGACAACAAGGCTGAGACAATGTTATCAAAATTCAAGGTAGTTGTATTACTACCTATTGAAATAACCAGACTGTTCCATGAGTCTGGTAGAGAACACAACAAACTGATGCACTTATCTTCATCTAAGATTTTAATATCAACAGATGACAGCTGACTTACCACAGTATTGAAGGCGTTCAGATGCTCTGTCACCGAGTCTTCATCCTTCATCCGCAGGTTATACAGCTTTTTCCACAGGAACAACTTATTCACCAGAGACTTAGATTGGTACAAAGTCCCAAGTTTTTCCCACAAATTATTCGTCATAGCTTCCCCAGATACATTCAACAAAACTGAATCTGAGACACACAATTGTATTGTGTTCTTAGCCTTCCGATCCAGTTTCTTCCAGTCTTCATCTGACATTGCCGTTGGTTTAGTACCTGGCTCTACCGCGATCCACTGATCTTTATCCACCAGCAGATCCTCCATCTTGAGCTTCCACAACTCAAAACTCTGACCATTAAATTTCTCGATCTCTATCTTTCAGCCGCTCGCCATCTTCTTTCATCGCAAGAATCGATCACGCAGATCTCCCACTGAACAGGGTCTACCTCAGGCCCGAGCAAAAAACCCTCAGCAGCAAAGGCGTCCCCTTAAAGCCAAAACATCTCTGATACCAAATGTAGGTTTTAACCTTGAACAGAAGTTATCTACACATGAATCTTATAGCAGAAAATAAACAATAGCGAGAGCATAAAACATAAACCAGATAAACAAAGAGATTTTCCCCTAGATCCCAAATCAGGATGACCAGCGTGATATTTCATTATATTAGTTTTAGTGTTACAACACATATATATACATGCCGAAGCATACATAAACCCTAATCCATTAACCCTGGATTAGAACATAACCGTAGTTCCCTTGAATAGATCTACAAAAAATACCAGGGGCCGAAAACCATCGTACCCCAAAACCATGTGCAAAACCATGCACAAAAGCATGGGTGTGGACCGCCCACCGGAAATTAGGGACCAAAAATTTTCGCTGGGGCACTGCCCCAGACCCCGACAGGGGGGGCTATCGCCCCCCCTCTTACCCCCCCGCGCGTGATTAGTCGTGGAAAGAATATAACACATACCCAACAGTACAGAGAATTATCAGCAGTTGGGTTAGTGGGGTCTCAAGGAGGGTCACTAAGATCTCTTGAGGTTTAATCCGTCACCACATAACGTTCCACCCGAGTCACGCAAGAATCAATATTTTTAGGGAAATATCTTATATTCCTTGGAAGGAATTAGATATCCATCTGACCAACAAAAACCTTATAGTTATCAACTTTCTTGTCTCTTAATACCATACAAAAGAGAGTGTTCACTTTTTGGTGAACAGAGAGAAAATGTAGAAAATGCAATATCCTCTTCTTAAACTTTCCTGGGTCTAGAATCCATTTCAAACCTTCTCCACCTTCTGAATCAGAAATGTATGGTGATCCCCAAACTATTTCAATTCCAACTGCAGGATTTTCCTTCGTACTTCCAATGGGACCGGAACAAAGTAGGAAGCAACTGAATCCCAAGAAACAATTGACGACTATGAACACCAGTAGTACTAACTCCCCCTCTTTGGCTTGCCTTTCTCTACAAGGAGGCATGGTAGCTAGGACAAGAGAGAAATTCCAACAACTCGAGAAAGAACCACGACTAACGAAACAAAACAAAGGACAAATTACTACACATTGAAATCCCGATCGAAACATAATTAAGTCATCCCCCACACTCCATACACGGGACCCGAATTTAAGGGAGACTTGAAATTCACTGCACTCTAAAGACATAAAACTCAAATATCCCCACTCACCAGACACTACAGTAAGACTCCATAGACTCAAACAACACTCTGAATTATGCCCAGAGTTAAGTACTAATAAAAAATTAGCCACAGTGGTTCCACTTATGAATATACAGAGAGAGTTCCCAATTGAGTTTACAAAATCCCAATTCCCCAAAATCAAATTTAGTGAAGACTTACAAAAGAGAAAGGAATGCAATACCCTAAACTTATATTTCACCTTCAACAAGAAAGAGGAAAAGAAAAACCTTGTGCTAGAACCACAAAGAAAAATTACCGGGATACAAACAACCACTAATAGTACTAGGTGGGGATACAAAATACCTGCAAAGTCGTTATCCTAAAGGGTTGAATTTGATAAGACAACCAACAAGTCGATGGCAGGCTTGTTGGAAGTATTTCTTCCATGTCATGTGAGTCATGTGTATTACAAGTTGTTAGTGAGTATTTCAAGGTGTTATTCTAGATGTGGTTGTATCCCATGTGTATGAGTTGTTGTTCTGTCATGTCCCAGTCATAGATCCACTTTCTTAGGATCTAGAATTGTGGAAGTCATTGATTTACGTCCTATATATGTAACTATGATGATCAATAAAAAATGAAGCATGATTTGTGTTGTGTGAAAAATCTCTCTGCTTTCTCAATTTTTCTATCATGGTATCAGAGTTGGTTCAAACCTCACTCTATTAAGAGAGGGGTTGTGATCATGTTAATTATACACAATTAAATACTTTGTACATATGTAAGTGTAAATGTGTGAGAGTAGATAGTTTTGTGCACGAAATAATGTTGTGTGATCAACTTTGATTTGTAGCTTTCCTTTGATATAAGTTGTGTGTAAAATAATCGTTGTGATTTTTCACTGTTAAAGCAAGTAGTGAATATCGAAGCCATTTCTCTTGAAACGGGTCAAGGGTTTGAGGACGTTGTTCAACATCTATGGTTTCTATGGATCATGTGCCCTCATGTCATGATTTCAGATAAAGGTTTATGTTTGAAATATTTCCAAACGTTTGGAGGATTGGGTGTTGCAAGATAATAACCAACGTAAAAGTCAAGGAAAAAGTGTTAAACAAGCCTGCGCTGCCATTCGAGGAAGAGGTTTTAATAAAATCACTCAGAAGGGATGGTGATGAAGTTATGTTTTTGACAAAAATCTATTCATTGCAAGAAGCTGATTTGATGTGGATGTGAGTGCCAAGTGTATTAACCATTTGGAGAGTAAAATAAAGAGAATGATCAGAAGACCCATCGATATGCACGGTTGGAAGATCATTTAAAATTGATGGGAGGCATCGACGTGAGGAGGCTTCGACATCGACGTGGGAGAGCATTTAAAATTGACGGGAGACATCGACATCGACATGGGAGATCATTTCAAATTTGGAAAGGAGTATGAGTACGTTACGATATGCTTTCAGTAGTGTCGATATAACTGAATTTCCATCTTCAAATTCAACATTCACTAGTAAAAAATGATGAAATTAATGACTAGGTGACTAAAAATGTTAGTCACCACAATTATTTCAAGTTAATTACTACTAAATTTGAGCAATTTTAAGTGACCAAACTAAAAATTACTAACTTAAATGACTAATTTAGTCTTGGAATAAAATATACGACTAGATAATAAGTGACTAAACTCAAATTTACTAACTTAAATGACTAATTTAGTCTAGAGATAAAATATATGAATAGATAAAAAGTGACTAAACTAAAAGTGACTAACTTAAGTGACTAATTTAGTCTAGGATTAAAATCTATGACTAGATAATATGTGACAAAATTAATAATGATTAATGTAAATGACTATTATAGTCCAAGAATAAATATATGCCCAAATAACAAGTACAACAAGTATATGAATTAGTCATTTATGTTAGTAATTTTTAATTATGTCACTCCATAAATGGAAAATTGCAATTTTGGTACCGAAGTGTTACATTTTACTATAGGTGTCTTTGAATCCATTTGCATTGTTAAAATTTAGAGACAAATGGGTCTTTGAATTTACAGTGTTAAAATTATAAATACCATTTTGTCTCTAAATTTTAACACTATAGATGGATTCATCTACAATTAACATAATTGCATGTATCATCTATCAACTTTACACTAATGCCTTCATTATAATTTAGTAAAGATAATATTTAGATAGTCCAATTAATATTTATATGTATATTTAATATTTGGCCATAGAGTTTAATTTTTAAATTTCATTGATTTATGTTAAAATTGTGATTTTTTTAAAATCTAAGGTTAAATCTTCATATTTACATTTAATAAATAGATAAATATAACATTACTTATGTTAAATGTGTGAGTTCATTTAAATCTAGTATTGAATTGTCGTATTTACATTTGATAAATACTAAATAGATAAACCTAATATATATATATATATATATATATAGAGAGAGAGAGAGAGAGAGAGAGAGAGAGAGAGAGAGAGAGACCTATTTAGTAAATAGGTATGAACCTTTATTAATTTAAGTATGAATCTTAATTAATTTTTTAATGATGTATGGACCTTTGTTTTTTTGTAAGTCAATGTTCTATTCATGTAGGAAAAAAGGAGTACATATAGTCGCTTACAAAATAGGTGGTCTCACCTTAACTGGGTTTGCTGAAAAAATTTTGCACCAGATGAAAAAAAATACAAAAGAGAGACTAGGGACATTATCCATAAACAATTGGGCCAGAGGCACCAAAACACATATAAAACATAAAGAACACCAAATAACATACAACATATATGACGTGTAAGTAGTGATGTTAGTCCAGCTATATATAGATACAACATCGCTCGAGCTATATATGAATAGATAGATAGTCACCCATGTAAATGTGTGAAGCGTTAACCCTAGTTCTCTAAATTAATTCTCCTTGTTACCTTAGTTTCTCTACTACGCTAATTAATTTGTTCGGTAGTTAGTTGGAATTTTTGTTGTTTTAGCAGTGTTCTACTTTTTACCTACTTTTTACCTTATTTGTCTATCAATTGAGAAACCCTCTATCCATTCCCTTATCATCATAATATGTGGGTATCTACTTTCCTCTAATGATCGTTTTCACACAAACTCAATTAGTGTTTGTTTGTTGAACGACGACATTCACAACCCAGGTTTGAATCTCGCATATCTTCGGCAGCTTGTAAACATGGAGTCCTTCGAGCCCATGTTGAAGAAATCCCACGGTTATGACACAAATGGTGCTAATGGTATGCCCTGGAACTCATCCTCGTCTGTTGGAAACATGAATATGAATCCTAGCATGAATCTCATTTCTGGTGTTAATTATTACTTTGGACCTAACCCCAAACAGCGTCATGGGTTTAATCCTAATGCAATAGGGGCTAACCCTAACCCTAACCCTAACCCCACCCTCAAACCTAACCCCGGGGCTAACGAGGTTATTCCAGGACCGCCCCAAGGAGGATACCCACCTGCGATGGGCGAAGGGCAATACAGAGGAGGCTCAGGAGGGTCATACAGAGGAGGGTCAGATGGAGGGGGGGAGTATGAAAATGGGAACCATTCCACCCATTTTGAAGGGTTATGGTTTCAACAACGACATCAACAGGGAAGTAAAGTGGGGGATCTGGAGTGAAAGCATTATAAAACTGATGAGGGTTGTCCTTATGGCCCCAACTTCCACTACAAACACGACCCTACATGTATGCATTATTTCTCCTTCACAACCCATCCCTTTAGTCTATTCTATGTTAATTTGGTTGATTTAGGGGTTTATTATTATTTTTTATTTTGTGTGGGAACGACGTATTAACACGAAGTGGATACCATAAACACACCATGACATAGTGAGCTGCATTGCATAACATGTATTTCGTTTGGGTTAGGTCCCAGATTTGAGCAGTATTTATTCTGCTTCACAAACCAGAGACTTGACACAACCGCCGTTCTCTTTATTTTTAACATCCCATTGGAGTAGGGCATATACCACAAGAAGCATGGAACCACCTGTAGATGGGTTTACAGTCTTTTGACCTCACCAATGAACCAAAGTCTCATTGGCACTAGTTCTCATATTGAATACTCTAATATGTTGAAATGGTTGTTTTCCCAAAACTTCGCATATGTTTTGGCTGTAAGTTACATAAACCTCCTCTCTCTATTATTTTTGTGTTAAGTTGTGTACCACTGGACCTTTGAGGTTTAACGTTATCTATATGCACAGACACATATGTATTGTTTTGTTTTCTTTGAACGTCCTTTTGAAACCAACCAATAGTATATACGATCTCTTTTTTTTCTTAATTTTAAAAATTTGAATTCAATTTGGTCAGAATTCAATTAAAAATGATTACCGATGTCTGGAGTGGGCACGTTTTCTCTTTTATTGCTACCCTATTATGGAATTCAAAGTTTCTTTCTTCGCGGTAGGTTTTGCGTAATGTCCAATGCCCCGTTTCACATGGAAGTGTTCAAAATTTTCCATATTTTGGCAATGTTGTTGTTGTTGTTTTTTTGTCTTTTAACCTTTTCCAGCGTATTGTGTGCGCTATAATCATCTTGTATATCTAGTTCATTATCCTTTTTGGCCAAAGTTTTAAGACTTTAGATCCATATATGATACTGATAAAATCAGAGATTTAAATCTGGCGTGGTTAGTAGCCTTTTCCAATAGAACATTAGAAAGATCATTTGTTTATATAACTTGATGATCCCGTTGGGTTAAATTGTGCTCGAAGACTTAAATTTTTCTTTTGAATGTGTGCAGAATTGGCTCTCATATATTTTTGGAACAACCGCAAAAACAATCATCTAGTGGTATTTTTTAGGTCTTCCATTGACTTAAGATATTTGTATACTATTTTTATGTTGGAGCCATATTTCAATCAACCCCCCTCCCCAAAAGATCTGAATATTCATCGGATCTACATTTTTCAACTCTACTTTAGCATTTTATTAAATTCAAAGAATATTGATTTTGTATTTATTTAATGAGAAAAATAAAAAACATACTAGATAGTTTTAAGATTTAACACCTTAAATTGTTGCACAAGTACACAATATCTATGCTTGGATGTCTTTTGAGTTGAAAAAAACATAATTTGCAACCCCACTATTTCATGCATTTTATACCCATTACTTCTGATAAATCTTGCAATGTGTGCATGCTAGTCAAGGTATTGACCTCCTATACTAATTTCCAGTTATTACGCCATGGATGCATTCTAAATTATTATTTATTTATTTATTTTATTTTTATTTTTATTTTTTTATTAATCTGGCATAAATGAGATGCATTATTCATAGTATGAATAACAAGGCAATGGATTTATGCATTATGAAATATTCAGATAGGGTTGTGTTCATAAGTATCTCTAGCAATGAATGTCTTTGAACTCATGCATGATGAGAAATTGATGCATAATTCATAGCATGAAAAGCAAGGCTATGGATTTATGCATTATGAAATATTCAGATTGGGTTGTGTTTGTAAGTATCTCTAGTGTTACACAACAATTTGTCACCATCCCTGCAATCCCCCCGTCTCGCACATTGGAGGGCTTATTCCGTGACCTGTGAACAGTGACATGACCTGAAACCACTTTCATGGCATCCCCCTGGACATGGACATTCATTCCCCTGAAGACAATTCCTTGTGAAAAACCCTAAAAATAGCCTTTTTTGCATTGGCGCGGCCATCCAGCTCAGTACTCGTGCCAATGGAGGAAATCCTCCAAAGAGAGCCCAAAGTCTCACACGCGCCAGGCTTAATAAGGAGTGTTTTTTAAAAATAAATGGCGGAAGGTTGACTCCAACCAATTCCTAAACTGGTCTCTAAATTGAGTTGGGAGGTTTGGCTCCGGATCTCCATGTAGAGGAACTGGTTTTCCACCTCTCATGGAAGCTTCCTTGAGGATAGGGCCAATCCCATATTTGTAGGGATCCCAACTCCCCTTCCACCATCTATATAAGCTTGCCATTTTCCTTTGAAAGCTAATCTCCAAGAGCCTTGATAGCCAAAAGAATGCTGCAATAGTCCTCATAGAGCCAAATCAGTAGCAAGGAGATTGAAGATCGAAGAGAGAGGCTTGTCCCTATTCCCGACAAGCTTTACTGAGACGTATTCCACTGACGACTCGCCGAAGGAGGATTCAGCGTCAGAGCCAGGTTGTATTTTCCTTTGTATGAATTAATGATAAGCGACTTTGGTTATGGTTCCACTCGTATTGTTCATTATGATCATGAGTTGTGTCTTCTCTGACTGATACATAATTGCATATATTGGATTTTACGCTTGTGTTTTTCGTGTTTCTTGCGTGTGCAGGTGTTCGATCGCGACAAGCGTGAGGATTGTGATTTGCCAGAGCAAGGGAACGGGAGCACTAATTTCTCTACAAACAACATCGTTGGATTCAAGGTAAGCCTTCTTCGCAATTTGGTTTATTGCAATTAGGAACTTGCACCATAGCGTGATACGGTTGTTGCTAGACCCGATCTGGGCTAGTAGGGATCACCTCTGTCTGCAGAGGGGATTTACCTTTATAACAAATTGGCGACTCCACTGGGGAGACATTGATTGGAGTATTGTCTTGTCTTTTCGATCGATTCTTGACTTTGCTTGCTTGATCAGCTCTTCTGGCTGGCTCTTTCCATGTGTTTGGCTTTTGTTTAGCTTTACCATCACTAGTCTATTCCTTGGATTGCTATTTTTCATTTTTTCTTAGTAAACTCGACTGGCGCGCTTATTAGCTTGACAGTCACGCCCATTGGCGCATGTTGCCAGTGTATTACCCGCGCCAATCCTGTTCTGGTGCTATATTCAGCCTGACAGTCGCGCCAATCCTGTAAGGTGCTAGGATTTACTCTGTTTTGGGCTTTCTGAGCTTGATCTATGTGTTTGGTCTTATTTTTACGACTGCTTGAGTGTTCTGGAGCCTTGTTTGACTGACTGTGACCTTCATCCTTTGGTTGTTTGCCCATTTCTATCGATTTTACATTCTAGCCCCAGGGCATCTAGGTGCTATAGTGTGTCGAGCCTCCCGTGAGAGTTTTTGGTTTCTATCTATTCAGTCAACCTTGTGATTGCTTCTCTGCATTCGTTTGGTGGTTGTTTATTATTTTAATGCACTATTTGAGTGATTGGTTTCTTCTTCATTCGAATTCCGCTTTGTCTCGCTTTGGGCCTAGATTACATGGTTCATTTGAGTCTTTGGGATTCTTTTGGTTTTGAGGGATTGTTTTGTCAATTTGAGGTCTGATTGTGTGTTCGCATTGAGTGAAATTTTCTTGTTTTTACTCCTTTTCTATCGCTTCTCAAATTGCTCTTTTCATTAGTTTTCATTTTGTTTAGCACACTTTGCTCTTAAACATTGAAAATACAAAAAATCTCTTTTGCTTTTGATTAGTTAATGAAAATCAAATCTTTTCTGAGTTATTAGTGATTTGTAACTTTGAAAGAAAAGCTTTTAGTTGCCATTAGCTGCATTAGAGACATTATTGGTTGTTGTCTGATCGTTTTGTTATTATGTGAAAAGCTCTTAACTCTCTCGTAATTATATTTCATCGAATGAAATGATATTCTGTGGCATGTAGTGTGCATTTAGGAGATTTTGAGACATAACACTCGCTAGGGCCTGAAAACTGAAACATAATTGAAGATAAACATTTAAATTTATTCAATTTACACTAAGGCAACATTGGAACATTAACTAAATATTTAGAGGTCTAGGCTAGAGATGTGTTCCGGCGTCTTTAAACCTAGTAGCTATCGTTCGCCTCTTAGCTTTAGACAGCACTAGTACGGACTTGTGCTCCCCGTACCATCGCGTATATAAAGGGAGACCCCACTAGGTTTCCATCCTTTATCCATAGGAAGCCGAGTCTGCCGCCCTATACCCGTGATACACCGGACACAACATTCGGGGAGATTCCCTGCACGTACGTTAAGTCCTTGGTTGATTTCCTTTTCATTTTGAAACCAAGGTGTATATTGCAGTTCACGGTTATTTGGTACACCCTTTGCCTAGAATTCCTGAGCAGTCATTTTGATCTTATCTGACTCGTTAAATTTGAAAATATCACCAAGCGCTTCTCCTTTCACGCTTGCTTCAAAACTGAAAGAGATAGAGTCATCTTTCTTCCGTTTCTCGACTCTTAAAACATGAAACAGTGAGCTTTCTAAGTTTCAATGTCGTAAAATAAATCATCCGCGATCACACGCCCTGTTAGATTTTGCTTGTTGGCCATTTGATTGTGTGCCTTGATTCTTTTTCCACCCGTGTGTTTGTTTGATATTTTTCTCTTGTTGTTACTGTCACAGTGGCAGAACCCTCAGTTTCTTCTACTAGTAGTCCATACACGGATGATTCATCAGAGGTTTCTCAATCCTTTGCTGAACCTCAGCAGCCCATCGTTTCCGAGTTTCCCGGCGGGGGACCGGTTCTGTCTGAGCTTCCCTTTAGAGGATTAGTTGAGTTCAATTGGCCCTTATCCGACCCTTGGTCTGGATTTGGAGTAGGGGAACATTTCCCTCCTCTTAAATCGGGTTCACCTTTTCTAGCTGCTATTATTCCTCCTAGTCCTCGTCGTCTATTACGAGATCTAGCGGTAGGTTTAGATATGAGTGCATCCAGCCATTATCCTAGTGAGGAAATCCCCGCGTCTGATGAAGATTACCAGTTTTTCCCAGAAGACAACCCCGAATTATCTGTTATGTCTTCACCCGGTCCCTCACTACCAGTAGGGTATAGATCCTTAGGTCAGATTATCACCGCCATTGCCTCTATGGGGATATCAACTCCTTCTATGAGGTTGGTTATTCCTTCACTGGGGATGTCTCCTAGGACACCCATCACATCATCCCCTTAGGTCATGTCTGTACCCGTCAGGCCCACTGTCTGTGTGGCCGCATCTACACCCGTTGTTACCACTCAGTCCGTAAGGGTTGCGTCGCTTCCCGAAGACGTCTATATAGCATCTGCTATGCCGGAGAACATCTCTCCTGAGGAGTATTTATTGTCCTTACAACAATCGAACCCCGAGGTCGGAAAATCCTCTCAAGATCCCAACCACTCGTATTTTTCGCATTATGCACAAGATGGTACACCCGTGTATGTTTTTCCATATCAGTACGATGAGTACGGGAATCCTTTGCGTTTACCTGCTCCAGAGGCTCACCTTCATGCTCAGGGTTTTCCGTCTAACCAGGCTGGTCAGTCTTATAACCCGTAAGGACAACCTTTTCAAGGCCAACCTTCGGGCTAGCCTGGCTATCCTTATGACCCGCAAGGACAGCCCATACAGGGCTACCCTTCGGGCCAACAGGGGCCATTATACGGTCCGCAAGGACAGTATTACAACCCTTTAGGTCAACCTATGCAGCCTCTCCCTGGAGTCCAACCTGGGAAACCTCAAGGACTCACAGGCCAACCGGGGTACCAACCCGGGCCGGTATATGGTCCTGGGGGGCAAGTCCAACCTTCCCAACCCATGCAACCTCAGTATCCTCTTGGTCCCAACATTGCACATCAGCCAAGATCATATTATGGTCCTGCTGCAGGTCAAACCGGTTACCAGCCACCACCTGGCTCCATTCTACCGCCAGATCAACCGGTCCATTTGACACAACCTAGTGTTCCACAACAGCCAGGTCAACCCGCTCAACCGACACAACCTGTTCACCCGGGTCAACCTGTTCAACCAGGGCAGCCCATTCAGCCAGGTCGGCATGTCCAACCAGGCCAGCCTGCACAGTCTGTCAACCCTGCCCAACAACCGATTTATTCAATGCCACAGCCGAACCAACCAGTGCGCCCTAATTATCAGGCTCATCAGGGTCCCACCTATCAACAGCCCACTCAACCTCAAGGCGGTTACTATTCTCATGGTCAATACCGACCGAATTATAACCAGCCCCAAGGTTCTAACTATTATCCTCAACAACCCGGCTACACCTATACTCAGTAGCCAAATCCCCATCCTGCTCAAATGGGGACGACATATAATCAAGGTCCATACTCTAGTTATCAAACCCCATACACTAGTTACCAACAACCGAATCAGACTGGTTATACACCCTATACCCCCTACGGTCAGAAACCTGTGGGACAGAACTCATGGGGGCAAGGATATGCTCAACTAGCATGGAGTACAGGTACAGGTACTTATCGAGGGCCTGGCATGCCATTCAATCCGAAATTACCGTTCTTGGCTACCTTGGAATTACCAGATGTTTCTAAATTAACCAATGATCTGATTCTTCACAATCCTTATTGGCCTCCGGTTCTGACCAAGGTACCCAGCAACTGCCCTAAGTTTGAGGGTAAAGCTGGAGAGGACCCCCAAGCTCATGTAATGACTTACCATCTGTGGTGTTCGTTTAACTCTTGGGTGGATGATTCAGTTCGTCTACGTCTCTTCCAACATACTCTTACTGGCGCTGCCGCTAAGTGGTATATTGAATTACCCCGTGGCATCTTTCAAGATTTCAATACGTTAGCCATGGATTTTCTGACTCACTTCCCGTTACTGGTTCATTACAAGGCCGGGATGCATCTCCTGACTTCTTTGAAGTAGGATAAAGCCACCCACATATCCGACCACATTCATGAGTGGCGACGTTGTCGTAGACTGATCAAGTTTGATATACCTGATCAGCTACTAACTCATTGGTTCACCACTTCCTTCGTTAGCAAAATCGCTCAAGATATTGCTATGGGGGCATGTGTGACTGAAGAACAAGCCATTTCGTGTGCCCAGTATCTTGATTTGGTATACTCTCAATCCGACATGCTTTATGATATTTTGACTGATGCTCCACGCCCGGGAACCTCTAAAGCTCCACCTACCCCAGTGGTGGATGGTGTTATTGGTTCCGTATCTCAAAATTCTCGAAAATCCTCGAACGGGAAGCAGAAGTCCAATTCTTCCAATAATCCTACTTCTCCCGCCCCTCTAGATTCTGGCAAAACTGCGGAGGTCAATGCCATTCACGCTAATCCTACGGAAAAAGCCTCCAAAGGAAAAAATAAGGGCAAAGGAAAATCCAAGCCCGACGCCCCAAAACTAGAGTCTTCTCAACCTCGTACTGATGACGGTTCTCAACGTAAACCGAAGTATCCCTACCTTATTTGTGAAGAAGATCATTATACCAAAGATTTTCCATGACGATCTGAAATTAGTCAACTTCTCAAAGGCTCCAAAGGGACTCCGACAGTTCTTAAAGAACCGTTCCCGTCTCAGCAGACCCAGATGGTTGAGCAGCCATCACCATCTGCACCATTTGGGTCCCAGGTCTTTATGATGAATGGTTCTGCACCTGTCTCCATTGCTACGCGTTCGAAGGATTATGCCGGATCGCGTCAGGCAGCTGGAAAGGAAGTTGTGGATGGCCCACCTCCCCCACCTGTCTCCAGTCCATTGGAAATTGAGAAGCCTACCACTAAACCTGTTGTTAGGCCACCTTCTAAAGGTGTTCTCCGAAGATCTTCCTACAACCCAAATGCCCGTGCCGCTCAGCACTACAGTATTGTTGAATATTTGGCACAGGCGCCTTCTGCCATGTCTACATTGGAAGTTCTTCAAAGTTTCCCGTCGCAATGAAAAGATCTGTTGTCTGCAATCGGTGGAATTTATCCCACTGATTCTAATCTTCTCACCTTCGACCTAGAAAATTTTACCCCCCGACTTCCGCATCAAATTGCTCTTGTGATACAAGTCAGGATCAACGGTCTTAACATCCATAGAGCCGTTGTAGATGAAGGTGCTTCTACCTGTGTCATGTCGTCTGCCTGCTGGAAGGCCATTGGCTCTCCGACCCTTTCATCATCTCCCAATGCCTTAGAGGCATTCGATGGTCGGGAATCAAAACCCCTGGGTGTTCTCGAGAGTTTTCCGATTACGTTACAAGGGAAGATAGTCAACGTAGAAGTAGAAGTGGTTGATGCCAAGCTTAACTACAATCTGCTTCTCAGCCGCAGTTGGACTCATGCCATGCTATGTGTACCATCCACCCTCTTCCGACTTCTTAAGTTCCCTCATGAGGGAAAAATCGTTACTGTGGATCAGTTGTATTTCTTCACCTCCACCTCTAAGAACAACGTTCCTTACGTGGATCAGATCCCCAATCCCCCTGACAGTGTAGGACCCGGTCTCTTCAAGGACATGGGTATTTTTCCCGCACCACCACCGCACACCGTTCAAGTTAATATGATCTCTAGGTCTGACGACCCATGGATCATCCCTTCGCCTGAACAGGTGACTGATTTTGGAGAATCGATGCACTTAACTCCAGTAGAGATTAATTACTGTGAAATCGTCCCCGCATCTGATCCTCCCCCTCCTCAACATGCTCCCTCGAGCATGGCTTTAGATATCTATTCTCAATCCCCCTGGCTCGGCGAGGCCGACTCGCCTGATCCTCTTAAAGATATTTTCCCTTCTGACGAAGCCATTGTTGAAACAATGTCTCTTGAGGAGCTGCCTTGGAGCAATGGACATCATCGTTCCTCTTTCATGCCCAGCCTGGGGGCAATGTCAGATTTTCTAGAGAATTTTGCATCTCAGGTTCCCACTCCACCTCTCCAAACACCCATATTGACACATGAGGTCCTGTCAGAGGGAAACCTGAGAAAAATTACTCAAACCACTCCAATCGACATCTCCATTAAACCGGGGATAGTTGAGAACATACATGTGGGAGTAACTTGTTCTCCGGATGAGATACGAGTTTATACCGATCTTTTCCGAGAATTCAGAGACGTGTTCGCTTGGTCCTATGAGGAGATGGCTGGGATTGATCCCAGCATAGTAGTGCACGAGATTCCTACCTATCCCGGTGCGAAACCCGTGCGCCAACGCCTACGCCCAGTGCATCCTCGAAAAGCCACTGTCATTAAAGCAGAAGTTGAGAAACTTCTAAACGCGGGCTTCATTTACCCGATTCCCCTCACAGAATGGGTCTCAAATATTGTCCCTGTAGATAAGAAGCAGGGTACTATAAGAGTTTGTGTTGATTACCGTGATATTAATCGGGCCTGTCCGAAGGACAACTGCCCCACTCCCTTCATAGATCAGATCATTGACGAATGTTATGGGAGTGAGATTTATTCCCTGATGGATGGCTTTTTCAGGTATAATCAGATAAATATTTTACCTGCCGATCAACACAAGATTGAATTCATCTGTCCCTGGGGTACTTTTTCTTATAAAAAGCTCTTGTTCGGCTTGAAGAATGCTAGAGCTACTTTCCAGCATGCTATGTCTTACGCATTCCATGACATACGCCATATCGTTCAACCTTATCTGGACGATTTTCCAGCTCACTCATCTCGGCGAGAGGACCATCCCGAACACCTCCTCCAGATTTTCCTTCACTGTAGACGCTATAATATCCGGCTTAACCCTCATAAATGCGTCTTTTGCGTGGATTCTGGCCGTCTTTTGGGGTTCATAGTCTCCCAGGAAGGGATTCGCCTCGACCCTCTAAAGGCCGAGGCCATTGTCAATCTCCCATCACCCTTTTCGTTACACCAATTACAGAGTCTACAGGGAAAAGCTAATTTCCTATGGCGCTTCATACCAAAATACGCGGAAGTGGCCAAAGGATTCACGCGTCTTTTAAAGCAAAACGTTCCCTTTCATTAGGACGAGATTGCTGAATGATCCTTTGAGAAGCTTAAGACGTTACTTGTTAATGCTCCATTGCTTCGTCCTCCAAACTATCACCGTGATTTCACTCTATATTTGGTCGCCGCGTTTAGCACCATAGCTATGGTTCTGGTGCAGGATGACGATGATGGCAATGAACATGTTGTTTATTATCTATCACGAAATCTTCTCGACATAGAAACGTGTTACGCTCACGTCGAGAAACTGGCATTAGCCACAGTGCAAGCTGTGCAGCGTTTCCCCCACTACATCTTGCTGTGTACAGTAACCGTGGTTTCGGATTGCAACCCCATGACATACATTCTATCTCGACAATTACTGGGGGGAAAATACTCCAAATGGATCATTATCCTTCAGGAGTTCGACTTAGAGTTTACCACTGCTAAGTCGACCAAATCACTGGTTTTTGTGGATCTCATTTGCTCCCTCCCAACAGACTCCACCCCATCTCACTCCGAGGATCATATCCTGGACGAAATCCTCTTCCTTATCAGTACTCGTGATCCATGGTACGGTGACATTATTGTGTATCTTCAAACATCAACGCTCCGGTCTGAGTTGACCAAAGATGCCCGATGTCGGATTCGGCATCAGTCTCAACCCTACCGCATTGTAGGAGATACTTTATACAGGGTTGGAGTAGATTCGGTGCTCTGCTTGTGCTTAATCCTGGAAGAGGCTGAAAGAGTCTTCAATGACTATCAGAGTGGCGCCTGTGGTGGTCACATGTCCGGATATGCCACCGCCCAGAAGATTCTGCGTGCGGGCTACTTCTGGCCGTCGATATTCAAAGACTGTATTGTTGCAGTCCGAAAATTTCATGCGTGCCAGGTTTTTCAGCGCAAGATGCGCGCGCCACCTCTCCCTCTGCACCCTGTCATTACCGTCGACCCTTTTGCAAAATGGGGCGTAGATTCATGACGTGTAACCCTCATTCAGCCGGGGGGCATGCATATATAATCGTCGCTGTCGACTACTTTACTAAATAGGGCGAAGCGATGCCTACACTAGCCTCCGACGGTAAGACAATTTCCCAGTTTATTTTCAACCACATTATTGCACGTTTCGGGGTCCCTCAGGCCATTGTTACCGATCATGGCACTCACTTTCGAGATTACATGATGGCTGAGATGACATCAAGATTGGGCTTACGACATGATAGCTCAATGCCATATTACCCCCACGCAAATGGCTAGGTTGAGGCTATGAACAAAGTTTTGGTCACAATGCTTCAACGGACAATTGGTATTCATAAGTCCAATTGGCATCTCCAATTGTTATCTCTCTTTCGGGCCTACCGGACGTCAGCAAAGAGTGTGATCGGATTCACGCCATTCCAATTGGTGTATGGTCTGGAAGAAACTCTTCCGGTTGAGTGCGAAATTCCTTCCTTAAAGTTGGCTGTGGAAATTTTGCCTGACACTTCTCCTAAAGAAGAGCGTCTCTTGTATTTGGAACGGTTGGATGAAACCCGCCGCTTGGCTGCTTTAGTCATTGAAGCACAGAAGAAGCGGGTCAAAGATCACTCTGATCAATTAGTTTCTCCACGTTCCTTTGTCAAAGGGGACCTCGTCCTCCTATACGACCAAGTGCACGACAAACTTGGAGCAGGAAAGTTCCAACCTATGTGGCATGGGCCCTACATAGTAAAATGAGTATTGAAAAATGGGGCTTATGAGCTTATCGATTACTAAGGAGTTCCGTTGGTGCAGCCTAGGAATGGGCTGTACCTTAATAAATACTACGCTTGAGTTATTTTTGGTGTGGTGTGTGTACATAGGTGTGTATATTCATTTGTGTGCATGTGTGGTGTGATGTGCGTTGTAAGTGTCCTTTTGCTGATTGGGTCTTCCTGATTGTGTAGATGTCTTTCACTCCTTTTGTTGGTTTCGTGGATGGTGCCTCCCGCAGTACCAGGAATCTGTCCTCGGCAGCCTGGGTAATCTATGATCCTGCTGGTGAGTTGGTGAATTTGGAGGGTGTGTGTCTCGGGCCTACCACGAATAATGTCGCGGAGTATAGTGTTGTTTTAGAATTATTAACCGAGGCTGTTAACCTCGGTATTCATGCATTACTTGTGTATCTGGACTCACAGCTTGTAGTACGACAACTTAACAGTCATTATTCAGTAAGAAACCCATCCATTTTACGTCTGTATCTATGTATTCGTTTACTGGAAAGAAATTTTGACTATATCACATATCAAAACATACCCAGACATATGAATACATTAACAGATGTAGTAGCTAATTTGGTTTTAGATTGGCATTTGCGCAATTTATAAAAACATCATCACATGTAAAAAGATCCATCCAGAAATAGATATATAGATATATGTGTCGAATAGTTTGCAGTACATCGCATAAAGTAAAAAAAATATACATGTTCGTCTTAATACAGCTGCAGACGACATGTCTCTCAAAAAATATGCATGAAAAATCCCTAGATGTCTAATATGCATGGTGCTCGTGGTGACATGTCACCGAGCGCACCAAGCGTCTCAGAAGTCGGTGGAGGCGACTAGGCACCCACACCGTGTGTCTCTGATATGCCATCGGAACATCTGCTAGCCGAGCGTAGTCTGGAATCCCCCAGGCAATGCCCTCAAGGTTTTCCATAGCCATTTCATCCTCTTCCCCATGTTCCCTCTCCTTCCATTCGATAACCATTATGCCTGAATATCTACATCAACATGATCAAAAAACCCTTGTTAGATCTTTGTTATACTTGAAAATCCATATGGATGGCTCACAGTTTAGAAATCTAAAGCGGAAAACCGTGTTGTGCCATTGGCGCGACTGTTTTCCTAACAGTCGCGCCAGTTGGCGTGACCCCTTTGTGAGTAAAATTCCATTAGCGCGGGTCCGTGCCCGATACCCGCGCCAATGGCGGAGCCCTAAAATTTTAAAAGGTCTCCTCTAGAGATCGGATGTGCAATGGAAACTCATAAAAAATGGATCAAAACAGAGCTTAAGGGAGCGCCTCTCACCTGTAACAAACGAGGATCTGAATGGTGTCCTGGATCAGTCACAATCACCGCCACAAGTTCGCACACAAAAGACCATTGTTGCTCTCCAAGTGAGGTAAAAAGTAAAAGTAAATATGTTTTTACCATTTGTGGCATATTTATAAATTTTGAAGTCAAAATCACATTTTAAAAGTCATTTTTGTCAATGTTTTAATATATTTTGTCGAAAAATGGATTTTACCCTTGCTTTTATGTGCAGCGACAGGTTTTTACGCAACTTGGACAGTGATACGAGTTGTATTTTATACTTTTTCGGACTCGGTAAATACACGAAAAAGTCATTTTGGAGTCATCTTTCAACTCTTTTCTGACTCTCTAAACATGAAAAGATTTCCGAGTTCCTTGTCGTTTCGATCTCGTTAAAGTGGCTACGAAATGACATCTACCCAGTATACGTTTACCACTTTTTCGGGCTGGGATAGATTACTTACAAAAAAGGAATACCCTAGCCTATCGCGACTAGGAGGCTTTCTAAGATATAGTTTTCTACCTTTTTGGATATGAGGAACTATTTACGAAAAGGGACCGTTGGAGTTTACTTTTCTGCTGTCTTTTCAAACTCTCTAAACATGAAAAGACACTGATTTATTCCTTTGTCAGGCTCGTTAAACCTTGATGACATTGGATTCAGTCGTAATAATGATATTCGAGTTTCTCCTTCCTAGGGCTTGTTAAATGTACTAGGATGGATTCATTCGAAGGACAGACTTATATTACAAGCATATGCTATCCCCTTCATGCTTGTTTTCAAAAAAATAATTGGGGTACTCGCCAGAAATGGTGGGGAAAAATGGAACCAAAATCATTGTCGTGTCGGCAGTATGTCGCTCTTGAACATGGCACTTGTTTTCATTCATTTCGGGTTGGGGACATCTTATCTCGTTTTCCACTTGCCTCCACGGGTTTGGGTAATCCCTTTTGACCTCTCATCTGCTCTCTGCCTTGTCATCACGACCTCTGATCTGTTGATGTCAAATACTGCCAAAATCACTGTTGTGCCACCATATGTTCAAGAGAAGTTGACCTCTGCAAATATAAACCTTCCTCTGATTCTCATCTGATCCTGATTCACGAAAACATTATGTTCCTCTGTCTCATGTCGATGATCTGGGAAACACTATGACCCACCTTCGATCAAGGTCACTTCCTGTCGACGTTAGCTCATTATCTGGGAAGCTGATCTAGGGATTCCCTTCTGGTACCTTGGAGCCTGCATGCCTCAATGGCAGGTTCTTCGCGTTCGACGTGAGGTTTTCATAATTGGCCTCCGATCGAGTGATTCTACGAGTGTTCGATGCCAGCACACTGATTCACATGCCGTAGATTGTACCTGTAGTACCTTGGGGACCATTTTCATTAATGGTGGTTCCTCTCGCGTCTGTTAACAGCTTCCATCATTGGCTAGTAATCAGACGATGTTCTTGCATGTTCGACTTCAACTCATTTATTCGCATGCTTGAACTTGTACTTTGTTCGGGTCGAGATGGAGCACAAGACCCTGGATTTTTTCTGTTAGAATCCAGGCTGTGATTTTGTGGATTATTATGATTAATTACATGACTCACTGATTGGATGGCTGCGACCATACATGAGTCTATTTATCGATCCTTACTGGATGGCTGCGTCCATGCCTTGGATCTTGATTATTGTATACTCTGTTATGGATGGCTGCGCCCATACCACATATATCATGTATTTGAGATATCAGTTGTACTTCTCTACGCAGGTTTTCTGATGGCAGTGTTTTTAGTTGGACACGTTCTCGTAAAGCATTTCACCCCTCTCTCTCTTTCGGGCCTCATGCTTTAGGGGGCATCTGTTACATAGCAATTTTTCACCGTCCCTGCAATCCCCCCGTCTCACACATTGGAGGGCTTATTCCGTGACCTGTGAACAGTGACATGACCTGAAACCACTTTCATGGCATCCCCCTGGACATGGACATTCATTCCCCTGAAGACAATTCCTGGTGAAAAACCCTAAAAATAGCCTTTTTTGCATTGGTGCGGCCATCCAGTTCAGTACTTGCGCCAATGGAGGAAATCCTCCAAAGAGAGCGTTCCAATTGGCGCTCTGTCCCAGAGTCGCACCCGCACCAGGCTTAATAAGGAGTGTTTTTTAAAAATAAATGGCGTAAGGTTGACTCCAACCAATTCCTAAACTGGTCTCTAAATTGAGTTGGGAGGTTTGGCTCCGGATCTCCATGTAGAGGAAGTGGTTTTCCACCTCTCATGGAAGCTTCCTTGAGGATAGGGAAAATCCCATGATTGTAGGGATCCCAACTCCCCTTCCACCATCTATATAAGCTTGCCATTTTCCTTTGAAAGCTAATCGCCAAGAGCCTTGATAGCCAAAAGAATGCTGAAATAGTCCTCATAGAGCCAAATCAGTAGCAAGGAGATTGACGATCGAAGAGAGAGGCTTGTCCCCATTCCTGAAAAGCTTTACCGAGACATATTCCGCTGACGACCCGCCGAAGGAGGATTCAGCATCAGCGCCAGGTTGTATTTTCCTTTGTATGAATTAATGATAAGCGACTTTGGTTATGGTTCCACTCGTATTGTTCATTATGATCATGAGTTGTGTCTTCTCTAACTGATACATAATTGCATATATTGGATTTTACGCTTGTGTTTGTCGTGTTTCTTGCGTGTGCAGGTGTTCGATCGTGGCGAGTGTGAGGATTGTGATCTGCCAGAGCAAGGGAACGGGAGCACTACTTTCTCTACAAACAAAAATGTTGGATTCAAGGTAAGCCTTCTTCGCAATTTGGTTTATTGCAATTAGGAACTTGCACCATAGCGTGATATGGTTGTTGCTAGACCCGATCTAGGCTAGTAGGGATCGCCTCTGTCCGCAGAGGGGATTTACCTCTACAACAGTGAAGAAGAAGCCATTCAGAGGGAAGGAAAATATAGGACAAAAAGGCGGAGGTACACCACAAAGAAAGCCACCTCAAGGTATGTATTCAAACATAAACAATTCAGGAACCAAATGCTTTTATTGCGGTAAAGTTTGTCATATTACAAATAATTGTCATAAAAAGAGGCTTGATGAATCTCAACATAGACATAAGAGGGATGAGGAAACTTTTCCGATGAGGATCATAATCAGGACCTCATACTGTTTATGGCTGATTCTGATGAGAACGATGAAGCAACACATGGTTTGTGGATTCAAGAGCTTCCACTCACATGATAGTTAATAGAAAGTGGTTTGAAAACTTCAAAGAAACCAACAATGTTTAAAAAATCTACCTTGGTGATGACAAAGGGTACCAAATCAAAGGGTATGGTAATATTCCTGTCATATTTCTGATGGAAATATTAGGCATATCCAAAATGTAATGTATGTACCCAGAATAAAAAATAATATGATCTCTGTTTCTATGATAAAAGATCAGAATATTAAGGTAGAGTTTTTTAAGTCTTATTGTGTTATTAAAGATCTGTTGGATCATATGAAGACAATTGCAGAAGGGATTCAAGTGGGAGGTCTGTACAAGCTGAATGTGAGAAGTGTGCCACACCAAGCATTGAAATCATCAGATATAACTACAAAAGATTTATGGCATCAGAGGTTCAGCGGTATTAATTTCAATGACCTGCTTCTACTTCAAAAAAAAGGTATGGTCAATGGTCTCCTTGTTTTAAAGTATGTTCATGTTGATTGTGAAGCATGTGCACTTGGGAAGATGCACAGAGATGAGTTTCTTGCAAATGTAGATAGAAAGAAGAGAGACATACTAGAGTTAGTGCACACTGATTTAGTGGGCCAATGCAAACGGGGTCATTGGGAGGTGCTTATTATTTCTTATTATTTATCGATGACTGTACGAGATTCATGTGGGTATATTTTCTCAGTAAAAAGAGTCATAATTTTGAATACTTTAAAGAGTTCAAAAGCATGATTGAGAAGCAGACATGAAAATTCATCAAGATTCTCTGCTCGGACCAAGGGGGAGATTACAAGAAGGTTGGTTTCATAAAATACTACAAATACCATGGGATACTACAACAATTTACAATACCACATACTCCATAACAGAACGGGGTTGCAGAGAGGAAGAAAAGAACCCTTGTGGAGTGTTCTCGCAACATGTTAAAAGGTAAGAATATGTCTAATGGTTTTTGGGAAAAAACAATAAATATTGCAGTATATTTGAAGAATAGGAGTCCAAAAAAAGTCTTGCGTTTAAAACTCCATTCAAAGATTTATTAGGTTGTAAGATTTATTAGGTTGTAAGCTTGCAGTTAAACATTTAAGAGATTTTGGCTCCAAATATTTTTCTCATGTTCCAAAGGAGGATAGGAAGAAATTGGATTCAAAGGCCATTAAATGCACTTTTGTTGGGTATTGTACTGAGTTTAAAGCTTATAAATTGTTTAATCCCTCTACTCGTAAAGTCTTTGCAAGTAGAGATGTAGTATTCCATGAGCATGTTTATAATGGAAAATGTGATAAAAAATGAAGAGTGGGACATTCCCTTACTGAGGAAAGAAGGGAGTGATGAAAAAGGGAACAATCATGAGCAACAACAGAAAAATGAAGAACCAGATGGTACAAATGTAGTAGCCAAGCCAAGTCTGCAACGGGACGGTCAGAACTTTTGAAGCCACTCCACAACTCAGGAGATCAGGTAGGAAAATTCAGTTTCCAGCAAGATATAGGGAAAATTCTTTTATAACTAGTATGTTAAATGTTATTTAACCCTCTAGTTATAAAGAAGCCAATCAATATAACGAATGGAGGGCAGCCATGGAAGAGGAATATGAATCAATACTTTAAAAAAAAACTTGGGATTTAGTTGAATTACCTGAAGGCAAACAACCCATAAGTTGAAAATGGCTATACAAGCCTAAATTTAGAACATATGGGAGTATAGATGAATATAAAGCTAGGTTGGTTGCAAAGGGGTACTTGTAGAAAGAAGGTATAGACTATGAGGAAAACTTCACCCTTGTAGCTAAACTAAACAAAATCATAATGTTAACTGTGTTAGCTACCAAACATCATCGGATGATACACCAGCTAGATGTGAAATCGAAATTTTTAAATGGGGAATTGAAAGAAGAAGTGTATTTAGAGCAACCTGAGGGGTTTGTTAAACAGGGGGAAGAACATTTAGTCTGTAGATTGAAGAAAGCATTGTATGGACTAAAATAGATACCCAGGTTATGGTATGATAAAATTGATTCGTTTTTCTTGCAGCATAGTTATAAAAGAAGCAAGAATGATCCTAATATGTATACCATTTTTTATAAAGAGAGGAGAATTTTTTTGATTTATTTATATGTAGATGATATAATCATTACAAGAAATGTTGATAAACTCATTAAAGAAATCAAAGAGAATATGTCATAAGTTTTTGAGATGAAAGACCTTGGAGAGCTATGCTACTATTTGGGTCTTGAAGTCTGGAGAGATTCAGGCCAAAATTTCCTGTCACAAGGGAAGTATGTCATGAGTTTATTGAAAAAGTTCAGGATGATCAGTGCAAAGCTATAGCAGTACTTTTACAGCAGAATATTAAACTTCAGAATGATGATGGTTCCAAGGAGGTCGATGCAACACTGTATAAACAACTGGTTTGGAGTCTAACTTACTTGAATACAACTAGGCCATATTTGGCTTATGTAGTCAGTGTATTGAGCCAATTCATGGCAAAAGCTCTTGAGAGTCGTTGAGTTGCAACGAAAGGTGTATTAAGGTATCTTCAAGGAACCTTATACTTTGGTATCAAATAAACTAATTCATTTGGCGTTATATTGACAAGATTTTCAGATTCTGATTGGGCCGGAAATCTAAATGACAGACAATCCATAACAGGTTATGCATTCAGCATTGGGTACGAGGTCATTGCATGGAGCAAAAAGAAGCAGGACACTATATCCTTGTCTTCAACAGAAGTTGAGTATCAAGCAATATGTGCATCAACATGTGAGGCAGTTTTGTTGAGGAGACTTCTCTAGGATGCTGGAGAAGAACAAAAAGATGAAACAATTATCAGATGTGACAACTAGAGATCCATAAAACTTGCAAATAATCCAGTGTTTCATAAAAACATAAAGCATATTGATACACAATTTCATTTTTTTAGGGAGAAAGTTCAATCAAGGGAAAGTCATATTAAATTTTGTAATACTTGTGATAATGCTGCTGACTCAAATTTCAGTCAAGGGAAATATTATTATTACTTGTGATAAACCTATTTCTAGTATTATTACAATTCTTTTGGATTATTATTTCCCAAATTAGACTTGGAAACCTATGTTAGGAAAAGAAATGATGATTTCCCCCTCTTAGCCACTAGTGCTTCCTCCAATGCTTTTGCGCCAACAATCCACCCAAAGAAATTTTTTGATATTAGCTGATCATCACAATCAATGCTAATACTACATGTTTCATCAACTTGAAAATACCAAAACATACAACTCGGTGGTACATGACGTTGACATTGCTAAATTGTACCATATGTTTTAGCACACATATATTTTTTATAGGTTTCATGCATAATGAAGATTGTATATGTCTTAACGAGAATATAAATATGTTTTTGTAAAAGTAATTTCTCTCAAGAGTAGGCATTTCCAAATGGTTATAGGATCCTCATTAAGAATCCACTTTAATATAAATAAGATTGAATAGCTTAAAGTAGGCTTGATGTGATCATAGATATTGTTGGATATGACATGCAAAGAGATTTCTTTGAAGACTTAATCTTATCATTTAACAAATACTTTAAGGGAAAATTTGAAGTCTAGAGTCTACAGGATTCTATAAATATGATGTATTTGCTTACATTATTTATATTATGTTTTTATGTAGTATTGAATCCTATAAGGACCCTACCCGCTATGAATAATATTAACTTTAATAAGAATGACATCTTTATAAAGTAAAAATTTATATTCATGTTCATAAGCAAGATCTCTTTATTTATATATTTGTAATTGGTTAATAATGAGACTTTGAGAATTAGAATAACCATGAACAATTTTTACCTTACCAAACAAAAGTGCTAGGGCATTGGATAGAGAAAATGGAGAACAATTTTTTATATTCAAGGCTACATAAAGTCACATAGACAATGACAATTCAAAAGTGTTGTGGGAGCATGTCTACAATTAAGTAGATGAATTTGCATTTACTCAAACAATATGATATGAGGAAGATGGCATGTTTATCCCATTATACCAAACATACAAGGAATGAATTAATAAATGGGAAAACCCAACTTTTCTAAGGGTTTTTTTTTTTAAATAATATTGAGACAACATCATTGACAAAAAGCATATAATGTCTAGCCAAATCCTTTCTCAAATGGGAGGATGAATAGATAATATCATCAAATTTATGAAAGATTAAGTTGAAAAAGAAAACATTTGTGACTCTATACTTAGAGTGTCCAAATAATATTGAGAATAAGCTTCATGAAAAATAAGATTTAATAAAAACAATTTCTTCTATATAAGTTTTTTTATTAAGTAATATTTCTTATAAAAAAGAAATTAAATATGACTATAATAACAAAAAAAATTTGAATTATATATATATATATATATATATATATAACGTAATAAAAATTAAATTTATTTTTAGGTTATATATATATAAGTGTTTAAAAATTGTCATTTGAAATATGTATTATATAGATATAATGTGTAGTTATATATTTATATAAAAAGGAATAAAATACAATATTGATTTTTTTTAAATATTTTTCTCTAAATTTATAATTTTTCCATACATCATAATTCAAAATTTTTAATATATTTCAATTTATTTAATATAAAATTATTATATTTAATTAATAATTTCAAGAAAATGTACCATAATACTAAAAAAAATTGAAATATATATATATATATATATATATATATATATATATATATATATTTCGGCATTAGCAAGAACTCTTTTACTCTAAATATTTCTTGTAAATTCTTGTTAACAATATTGGAAGTAGGTTCCTTAGAAATTAACCTACATTTAAAAAATTCTTATTGTCCATTTTCCTTTTACCACCTTTGCCAAAAAGTCTTCATGTTGTTTGCTACTATCCTATTTTGCACTATGTCTTCACCAACAAACAACTCCTTGGGGCACATTCTCCTAAAGTGACCATACATATGGAATAAGGAGCACCAAAAATGAACTTCGACATTTCCATCAACTAATATTATCCAACATCCATCCATTATTATTACTTTATAGTTAATACCCACTTTTCCCCAACCATATAGGAAAAGGACAATGCATTATGGATAACATGATAACAATTGTTCATCCATAATGTGCATGATTTTTTTGAAAAAATAAAAACATGCTTAATTTATTTATAGCTAGAAATGACAATGCTTGACATATGTGTTTTTTAGATTAGATTGCCAATGTGGTGTAGATCCATCCTAGGTCCAACATTTTAACTATCTGAATGCATCTAAAACCTAATATAGTAATGAACTAATTAGTGTTAATAGTGGTGAGGAAGTTAATGACACAAATATGGTTTCATGGGACTATTGGAGGCACGTATTACTAAGAAAATACCTATTGTAATGTGTTGTAGAAATATTGTCTACGTGTGCTTGCACGTAGTATGTCATATGTCAAAGTCAAACATTATAAGTTGTATTTGCTAATGCTAAACCAATAATGATCAATAGGAAAATCAATTACTAAAGCCATGCATTAGCAGGGACTAATAATTCTTAACTTCAAATTTGTTCATAACTTTATGATCCATATTTTAATATTGAAATTAAAATAACATATAAAAATTATAAAATTATAAAAATGATATGGTAAATCGATAAACAAGTTTATATTTTGAATTTTTAAAATATATAATAAAAAAAAAGACGACAAGTTTATTGTTTGCACATGGTTGATGCAAGCATTTGCTTTCTTTTCTTTTTTCTTAAAATATTACAATTTGCACATCATAATGTAAGTAACATTGAGATAAGCAAGAATCCACCTTTTCACATGGAAAACAATAATAATATTTATAAATGGATTATTTACCTTTATAATTATAAAAATAAATTAAATCTAATAAAATTACAAAATATGTTAAATTATTTATAAAATAAATTATTTAATTAATATTTATAAATATGTTATTATTTATAAACCCATTAAAATATTTTTTATAAACCCATTAGAATTAGAGACACAAATAATATTAAAATAGTTCTTTTAAAAGTTTTCATGATGTTAGACCATGAACGTTTGAGCAAATAAACTCCATAAGGCAAAGTAGGATTGTCCTTATTGATATTTTTTATTTGTCATATATTATTTGAATTGCATCAACAACCATGTTTCAATTACATATATTTGTTTAAAGACTATTTGATAGTTGATACATGTGGGAATGTCATAAAAATTGACAAAAGTTCTCTTAAACTGAGTGATCATTTTCCGTAAGAAAAAGTTTTATGAAAGTGGTACAAAATTTCATTAGAGTTGAAAATATGCTTCATACAAGTACAATTGAGGATATTTTCAAAGTTAAGTTTATATATATAAAGCAAAAGTTTCAATACATATCATTAGGGTATAGATATAGAAATCTATTGATTAGAGATTTTTTGATGAGGGTTTTTCAGAGTGGGAGAGTAATTTAAAACTTGTATATTTATGATGATTATTATTTACTTATTAATTATATTAATAGAACTACACATCTCTAAAATTTTATTCCTAAGATTTTCACTAATAGCTTTAAAGTATTGATGTTAGATTTGATTACTTATTTTGAATGTGTTTACATGGAACTCAATATTTTGGTTGATAAATTATCAAAAAAGGGATTCTAAAGTTAGGAAGGCTAGATAATTCTACTTGAGTTTAAAAATGATTTTCTTGTCAACACTCTTTAGTAAATCTAAAATTTTTATTTATATGTTATTTTTTCCTAGTTTAGTTTATATGTATTAGTTTTTTTCAATTATAAAGGTCTATGATGGAAGCTTACACTATTTATAATTGGAATAGAAACTTATTTACTTTCATTATTATGAGTCATATGGGATAATATATCTTATATTTTAAATTTTAATAACTCTGGGGGATAAGTATGACTAGGCGAAAGAACTTTTATTAGTTTTTTTATGCACGTGAAATATGTAATTTTTGTTTTGTCTATGAAATGACTTTCTTTTTTTGGAAAATAAAAGAAGAGGGTATAACAATGACCTAAGATGTGATGATATCTCAATAATAACTACCCATTAGAGAAAAATTGTGGTAAAAAATGGGTCTCAAATAAAAAATGTACAACCAAAATCAACTTGATATGAACAATAAGATTCAAGATGATGATGTCAACCACGGGGGATGATTCACCATTTTTGGAATCAAAAGTAAAAATATTTTACAAAAATACTTTTCCAACTTGTATTTTCAACTTAACTCCTCACACTTTTACTCAAATTTTGAGTGAGATCACTCTTTGGATGCATAATTTAATTCTTCATCCAAGGAGTGCTCATGTTGCATGGGTCCTACTACACGAAAAATGAGAAATATATGAAAACCGTTATTGCAATCATCTTTTTCCATGTATTTCTCATTTTTCATGTATTAGGGTCCATAAAAATCCTCTAACATGGGTACTCATTAGATGAGAAATTAAATTTTTCATTTATCGAGTGCTCCCACTTTAAATTTGAGTAAAATTATAGGCGGATAAGTTAAAAATATGAGTTGAAAAAATAGTTTTTTTTCTCCCCTCTAAAATTTGATGATGTAATGTAATATTATTCTATTATTTCCAATATTATTTTGTTATTCCTTATAAGACCCATTTTAGACCTAAAAACTTCCCTCTACTTTGCTTATAACCACAATAATTATGCTAGATGGTAGATAATATGAAAAATTCATTTCCTCAATTTCAATGTGTAAGTGCACAGGAACATACATGGGAAATGTTGATAATGATCATCATATTTAAAAGTAGGCCAAAAAACCTCATGAATCTATTCACATGGTACTTGAAGGAATTTATTGTATTCATGTTACCTTCATCTCATATATTAGATTATTTTGATACATCCATATCTATGTGAAAAAAAAACACATTAACTAGTCATCCATCACCTTCCATTGATTTAACTATAATAGGTACTTTAATTTAGACGACTCTTACATACTTAAAATAAAATTATATTTCTTATCTTCCTTAACTCTATTCTTCTATACATATCCCCATACTAGTCTTAATTTTAAATCATGATGGCCTAGCAAACCTACCTCACCAATTCAATTTAGTTTGAAGTGCTGATTCATTATTGTACCCATTCATCAAATTAGCATTATATTTTCTCATTTTCATTTCCAATGTTTCTACATTATAGTTAAAGCTATATCTTTATGTACAAAGTAATTAAACTTTCCCAATGAATATAATTTTAGGTGTTGGCACTTTCATATATGGTTTCACTCAACCTAACATTCTATGTTTTCATTTATATTTATAAATTTTCTATATTATAATTAGTATTAGATTGAAAAACATAAAATCATTATGTACAAACTAATTAACCTTATATACTAAATGTAATTTTAAGTATTGACACATTTTTATATTGTTTCTTCAACCTAATATTATGTTTTTTCATTTTGATAAATATTACATGATTACATGTTATTTTATATAATTTGAATCAAATCTTAATTTTTATACTTTATCCATCTTAAAATCAATCCCATTCCAACTCAATTTATGTAGAGCCTTCTCCCATGGCTCCCCCATCGGCAGGTCATCAGAGTGTAGGGGATTAGTGACACATGGTTGGGCTTGACAAAGATCATGTAGCCTGGCCAGATTTCATGTTTCATTGGTAGATCATGGCTTAAATGCCAGTGGGAGTGTGAGAGGTAGTATATTTGTCTTTTTCGATGATGCTGCACATAATTTAGCTTTATGTGTTCGAGGTACATCTCCTACTATTTTAAATTGTCTTTAATGTATGTGTTTATGTCTTTAAATTTTCTTTAATTTTTAATTCGTCTTCAATTTATGTGTTTGAATTTAATGTATATTTTATTATGTTTAGTGTGTTATATATGTTAAATTATGTTTATGACTTGTAGATCCTAAGCAAGGTGAATCTGATTGTGACAGTGCAACTTCGATCCCTCCATGGGATGACAGCACAACCACTATCACGCTCGAGGATGTTAGTGCCCAACATGCCTAGATTACATGAGACATGGGTACACTCCTTGCTGGCTCATTGAATAGACGTATCTTGACTCTGAAGTTGGAGAGCATCGATCATTTGATCTAGGCTTACCATAGGGTGGGTCCATGGAGCGACCTCCTACTTGTTATAAGGAGGACTGGGAGGCATGATGTTAGAGACACAGATGATTGGGAGGCAATGAAATCCACCACCAAGGACATTAATGTGTGTGGGGAGTTGTTTTACATCCATGTAGGTTGTGTTATATCACAGTCCAATGAAATTCAAATATTTTAGGATTTTTTATCAGGGAAAATTTTAAGGATGGAACTTGATGTTTAAAAACATTGGCGAATCTCACTAGTCCCTAATATGAAAAATATAAAATTTTTATTGATGTATTTATCATATTATTCAAATTTATAATGATTTTATATATACTCTATATATAATATTGGTGATTTTTAAGTGAAAATAATTTTGTATTTTAAAATTTGGGCGAGTCATTTTTATACAATTTGGAAACTCACGAATCTCTTTTTTGGAAAAATCACAGAAAATTATACCACCTAAAAATATAAGCCCTTAAAATTTTCCATGTTGTTGATGTGGATCCTTTTATTTATGATCGATTCATTAGAGCTTGGGAACAGTTCCCCCACCATGATGAGGTCTCCCTTTACTTTTCATGACATTTATATGGAGATTTTGTCCTGCATATGAGGACAGATTATGCCATCACCCCATTATAGTTGTATGGATCCGAAATGGGACATAGATATGATATTTCTAGAACTTGTAGGGGCCCTGACCATGTACCACCACATTCAATATTGACACCACCACTATTTGAGGGTGTGGTATTATCAACCAAGCTAGAGGACCCATCAATGGAGACCATGCGAACCAAATTGGTTAGTGTGCACATCACATTGCATGGAAAGAGGAGCATAACACCATTTTTTCCTCGTTCCCCATTAGTTCAATTTATTTTTAATGAAGTGCTCAAGATTCTACCTCATAACCAAATTTTGGCATATGCACGTAGATGTCATGATGGAATTCGTGACACTAAAGGATGTATGGCCAAAATGACATGGGTGCAGCACATATATACAAAACATTTGAATATTATTTTCAAATTATACATTATTTATATTAATAAGTGTTTATCAGATTACATTTATATCAATATGTTCATGATAACATGTAGACACAGGGCTATATGGATGAGCTTATGAGGTCATCTGAGGTAGTGATTGATCATCCAAAGGAAGCTCCATCAATGTGGGTGGCCATGGAGTCTCCAATACCACCTCCACATCATCATACTCACATTAAGGAGAGTCAATATGTAGAGTCACATGGAACAATACTCAAGATGATTTTTTTTTCCTAATATTTCAACATTTTCCTTTTTATTAAGTTACATGCATACTAATTAATTTGTATATTACTTATAATTTGTCTTTTCCATTGTGTTCACAGGCCCATAAAAGTTAGGATATGTTACTAGGACTGGAGAAGCTTCAACGGGTGTTTCTTCAATGGACTCTACATCTGGACTTAGGCCTAGAGCGATTGGCTCTGTCTGGGCATCTCCTAGTAGTCATAAGCCTGTCCATCCAACAAGACTCTCCAATGGACCAACCAAAAATCCATCAAGCCATCTGGTGCTTCTAATCGAAGGTCTCATAGCATTCCCTCTTCACTACATTCATGGTATAGGCTTTCATAATAGTAGGGCGATTATTGTTGTTGCTCATACATATATAGTCTATCCTATGAACCCTATTTCATAGTTGTATAAAGTACATATTTTCAAGAAAAGGAAATACTTTCGAGGTGGTTTCCAAGCTGCAACGATGTGGGTTCATGAGTAGGATGCTAGGTATGGATGCAATCCCGATGGATGTTCATTGACGCGGGCCCAAATTTTTGAGCCACATGCCTAAGAGCACCAAACTTAGATTGATCACACCCCCATACCACACACATTTAATTTGTACTAAAGTTAGGTTAGTAGGTTCATATGTAATGAAATGTGGAAAATTCATTTATCTCTATATTTTTTATTTTTTAAATAATAATAATTAATTTTAATTTTAATTTTAATTTGTTATATTACAGTTCCGGGAATTGGACACCATTTTTGACCAGCAGTCAGATAAGGCTAGTGGTACTTAGACCACATAATTTGTATATTTTCAGGCCCATTTCATAGGTAAAATTCATGTGTAAAATACTTTGTATATTTCATATGGAAAGTTTATGGATACCTGAACATTATTTAAGTTTATGGATGCTTATTATTTAAGTTTATGGAAGTTTATAGATGTTAATTATTTCTCTAGTTTAAATCAATTTCTACAGTATAACTTTTACTAAAAAGGTAACAATGATAATAAAATTAATTTAATGGTTATCCATTCAAAGGGTAGAGGTGTTTTAAGTGAATAAGTATTTTCATGCTCATTTTCTTTGACATAATGAGGGAAAATATTTCCAAA